>MJUU01017985.1:21344-62991 GCA_002080025.1 Modiolus philippinarum
TTTTTTGAAAATTTTAATTTTTTATAACCATTCGAAGGAGTTTATATGTTTCGAAGTTAAATTTTAATGTCTTTTTAGAATGAATATGTTTGGAAAAGTAGATTTTAAGTCTTTGGTTTAGTCTTTTTTATTGAAAATAACCAAAACAATCCAATTTTTTTGAAAATTTTAATTTTTTATAATCATTCAAAGGAGTTTATATTTAAAGTGTAAAAAAAACGTATATACACATACATCACATAATATCATGAAGAAGGTAATCATTCAACACATAAAGTACAATACAGCTAGATTCACGTATTCCCAGATTTGAGTACCGATTTTGACATTTTCCTAGATTGACTAACTAACAGTGTGAAGGGTGCTGTTAACAGACACCTTTAACCCAATACTTCTGAAATTTTGCACAGTTGTTTTGGACACATTGAAGATGTACACCTCTCCTTTTGGTAAGTTTGGAATAAAAATTGTCAAATTTATCTATTGTTGAACTTAGTCATTTTTCATCAAATTTTAACATTACAGTACTGAGTTTGTGTAATTTGAGACTTTGACACCTTATACCTGATGCTTTTAAAACTTTGCATAGTCGTTCTGGACACATTGAAGATGTGCACCTGCGCTTTGGGGAGTTTTGAGTAAAAAACGTTGAATTTATTCATTGTTGAACAAAGTATTTTTTTCAAATTTTATTTTTTACGGCATTGAGTTTGTGTAATCTTTAACTCTGACAGCATATATCTGATGCTTTTCAAACTTTGCAGAGTTATTGTGCACACATTGAAGATGTGCAGCTCCCCTTTCAGGCAGATTTGAATAAAAAATGTCGAATTTATGCGTTGTTGAACTTAGTCATTTTTCATCATATTTTAATATTACAGTACCTGGTTTGCGTAATCTGACACATTCACATCTTTGACTAATTATAAATACCTCTGAAAGTTTGCACTGTTGTTTGAACACGCGGATGATATGAACCTCCCTTTTAGGTCAGTTTTGATTAAAAATTGTCAAATTCCTCCATTACATGCATTACTGAACTTGGTCCTTTATTTCATCATATTATATCATTGCGGCTGGAGATGTTGCACAAATCTGAACGTACTGAGTATGGGCAGCTATTCTTCAATTTTTGCATTGCTTTGACATATTTTCTCGTATAGATACAAATGAAATAAAAGGGACAACAGGAAACACCTTTGATTAAGTGATATGGACTATTTTCATTTTATCCTTTGTTCAACTTTGTACATTTATTTAGTTTAGTTTTTTCTATTTTTTTTGTTTATTACAGTAATAGGGTGGAACTTAATAGTATCTAAATTATAACTTGCATTTGAAGAATGTTTTTGTAATTAGGTAAACGAATACATGTACTTGTTTGAATTTACAAACTTATACATGACATTCTGTTAGTTTGAAAAAAAAACTTTCTCAGTTGAACATGAGTGACGGTGACGCAGGTCCAGTCATGTAATTGGTCTTGTTATTTCGACGCGTTGCATCTGTCTAACGTCATTCAGGTTTTCTGTTTCTAACGTCATTGTTTTTTATTAACTTATAGTATATATTTTACATATTTACTAATTTTAACTGTTTTCACTATTTTTTGTTTAAAATGCCGTCAGGGTGTAACAGTCAGTAAAAATTGACGTCACGGTGTAACAGTGAGCTGTTACCCTTCTTCCGGATGAACTATTCCATGCCTGATTACGATGCGCAGTGTGTCAAGCGCACAGATGACGTTCAGATATTGGTCGTCTGCAAAACGAAATGGCTGATGGCGGCAGATTCGTTGACATTTCTGACTCAGATATCGAGGATTTACTCGAAAGAAGGAACTCAAAAAGTAGAAAGAATGTCATTAAAGGAGCCTTCAAGATTTTGCACAACCAATAAATTCAATAAAAAAGACATTATTAATTATAAAAAAAAACAAAAAAAAACACAGAAATGAATTCACTACTGAACACATTTACATTTTTAAGTGACATTTTTCAAACAATTATTACAGTAACTATCTATAAAAAGTTCATTTGACCAGTGCTGATGGTTTAACAGTCTTCTAAAATACAAACAGTAAAACTGTTATTAAAGAATGATCTGGAGATGGATAAAGTACTACTGGTATTAACTTCTTCCTGTGGCATCAAAAGACATTTTTACAAGAGAGATATAAAAAAATGGATCCAGTTGCACAATCGAAATTCTTCCAAGGAGTATTTTTTTTTCTTTGTAAAGTCTATAAGTTAATAAAACAGTTATTTAAGGGGGTAGACCTGGGGAGGCCTAAATTTTTCCTGTCGTTTAATTTTTAAAATATTTTCAGTATTAAAACTACAAATGTTCATGTCGACTTTAATTGATTTTCACACTGCCAGTGGAAAGTTCGGTTTTGTTACAGTCGGTGTTAGTCTGTCCGGTAATAACTCTGGATCTACCCAAAGATATCTATTCTCATTTGTATAATAGAAACATTGTAACGGTCTGTCAAATCATGACGACGACCGTAAAACATCTGTAGTGACAATTGCAACAGTGACTGAACAAACCTTTGATGTATATATTTTTGAGACAGTATTTTCTCTCTGTTGACAAAATCGCTGTACAAACTACAGGCACGACAATATCGAATGAGTTGAGAAATGTACACGCCATATGCTGGAGATGTAAGAATAGTACTGCTCAAAAACGTGAAGTTCACTATTGGAAAGTCGAAATTATCGTAAAGTTTTGTTTTCAGTCGTCCAGAGTTGTCAATGTAGATGTGTAGGTCCAGGTATGACGCCGATGTTGGTGTATCAGTAGTCTCTTTAATTTCGAGGTCCTTTGGGTATATAGGATGAAGATTATCCTTACTTTGAGGATTGTTCAATGAAAGAACATCATCTTTATAACGGAAGCTAAAATTATAGGACTTGGCTAGCTTATATTTTTTCTGAAGTAGCCCTTATATGAACCTGGCTTCATACGAATAAAGTAACAAATCTGCTAAAAGTGGCACACAATTGGTCCTCATAGGTATTCCTATTGTCTGCTGGAAAACCTGCCCACCAAATTCTACAAATGTTATCAATTCCAGCATTGCAATGACATCCCACTCTGTATACTTTATGTATGAATCAGTGTGATGTTTAACAAAATAGGCCCCATCTTTTCCTATCACTAAATATGAATATCTTCTTTCATCCTTTTTAGTACAGAAATACTGGTGTATTAAATCCCGGAGTACCGACTTTAAATTATCGTGTGGAAGAGAAGTATAGAGAGTAGAAAAATCTAATGTAGTTTTTGGGTTCAATTGAAGATAGACATTCTAATAAGTCTTTCGAGTTTTTTGATAATCCACATCTGATTCACTCCACTTGTTGAGTATACTTTATCACTGTATATCTAAGGCCATCTTTGACTGCAGTGAGTTATGAAGTTAGGAGCATAGAAAGGTTATTGTTGTGCACTTGGCTGACCCAGCAATGTATCCTGTTTGTAAGGGCATTTATGTTATTTAGGCACCCAGTAGATACAAGATAGGTTGTTGTTCTCTTCACTCAAAACTGATACCAAAAAATAAATGATGATTTTCCAAAACGTAACGGTACCCAAATTACACCAAAATTTCACGTATTTACCTTGCAAATAATAAACACTGCAAACCAACTTAATGAAGTCATAATTTATTTATTCTTTGAGCCATACCTTTACATTGTGCATAGTTATAAAAATTCTGGTAGGAAGCTGCTTTGAATAACTCGTGTGTATAAAAAATTACCATTTCCAATTCATGTTTCATTTTTTTTGTCAGTATGGCCAAAATATAAGCGAAAATTTAAATCATTTTTAATCAGTTACATTTTTATTTCAATTTTACCAAAACAGAACACAAAATTAGTTATAAGGGCCCCGCCACATAAGTGGCGGACGCCCTATAGTAATCAGTCTGTCCGTCCGTCCGTCTGTCCGTCCGTCCGAAACAATCGTGTCCGAGCTATAACTTTTTTTCTCTTTTGAGATAGGCTTTTGATATTTGGCATGTGGATAGATCATCTCAAGGCGATATGTCGCGTACCTCGGTTGGTGACCTTTGACCTTGACCTTTGACCTCAGGGTCACATTCATGCTTTTTCAATGACAAAGTCGTGTCCGAGCTATAACTTTTTTCTCTTTTAAGATAGGTTTTTGATATTTTTCATTTGATTAGATCACCTCAAGACAACGTGTTGCGCACCTTGGTTGGTGACATTTGACCTTGACCTTTGACCTCAGGGTCTCATTCATTCATTTTCAATGACAAAGTCGTTTCCGGGCTATAACTTTTTTTGCTTTTGAGATAGGCTTTTGATATTTGGCATGCAGATAGATCACCCAAGACAATGTGTCGCATACCTTGGGTGGTGACCTTTGATCTTGACCTTTGACCTCAGGGTCACATTCATGCTTTTTCAATGACAAAGTGGTGTCCGGGCTATAACTTTTTTCTCTTTTGAGAAAAGATGTAGACAGGAATAAAAGCCTTGTCCTTGATAAACTGGAGTTTTCTATGTATCGTGTGCGTTTTTGTCACATGTACATTCACTCCATATCCTTTCATTTTTCCTATTTTGATATTTGGCATGTAGATAGATCACCTCAAGGGGACATGTCACGTACAATAGTTGATGACCCTTGACCTCTAGGTCACACTTGGAGCTTGGCCCACAGAGATGGATACCATCTCACTGATGTCTATAGTTTAGTCTTCGTCTCGATCCGAGATGGAACATGAAAAAAAAATTATGTACCCATTACATTCGCCTCAGCATACAGCATCGAAACAGTAATTGTTTTATACACGTCACACTTACTTCACTAAATATTGACCCACAGTAGAACATTTTGTACCCATCACAGAAACCGCACTAGGTTTTCAGAATAATTGACGCAAGTTTGAATATTATTGTAATTCATGGAAACTTAAATCTATTTGAATAGGCCTTAACTTGTAATTTTAAGCAATCGAAAAAGAAAGTATTCGTTTATGATAGATAATAATGAATTAAAAATAAAGAAGTCCTACAAATATCTTGGAGTCAATTTCAATTACAAAGGTTTTATGTTAGAAAGTACACAAAAATCACTACTGAAATTAAAGAAATATATAATATTTTACGAAAGGATATAGAGTAAATGAACATGAAACCATAACACATATGTTTACTCCAACTGCAATAATTTTAATGAGCTGTATGGACAATTCGGAAATTTGAAATTCCTCATCAGCAACACTAGAACCCAAAAAAAGGAAATCCATAACTTAAAAAATGTTTAAAATGCATAAAACCAAACCAAAGGAAACTTTGATTCCTTAATTGCACCAATACTGTTTTACTAATTTGAGGGCTTTGAAGCAAAACTAACAACAAAGAAATGCCACACTTACAATTTTGTGGAAACACAATTCTGGGACTACGAAACACTACACTAAATTTTGTTGTATGCGGACAGATATGAAGAATCCCCTTAAAAATGTTTAAATTATCATGTTCTGGAATAGGAAATAAACTATCATGTATCATTAATGAATTTAAGTACAGATTGCATTATAATACTGCTTCAAATTCCAAATGGATTGCATGTATGAAGTCAATTCTTGATTATTATGGTTTCAGCTTCATTTGGAATAATCATTTACAGGTAAATAAAAATATGTTATAAATTGACTCATCGGTTTTCTATGTGTTTCCTATCTTGTGATTTTCTTCTATAAGTCTTTGTCTTTTTTTTTTTGCCTATTTTAAATCTTTTTCGGGCAACGGTTTTAAGCACACTTTATGTTTGTTGACAACCTGGTATAGATGAATAACAAAAGGCATGGATGGCTTTATTCGACAATTAGCAATTATTTCCACCCGAACTGGTACTAGGGGCTAGCTTGAACCTACTATGAGGTACATGTATAGGCAAAGCTCATTGTTGAAGGTCCCACGTTGACTTCAAGATGAAGAACGACAATAAAAGCGTTGTTGAATTGCTTGGTTGAATCATGTATTTGTAGAGACTTTTTTCTGATGTGTGTTAACTCCATATCCGTCCTTTGTTAATCAAAGTTTATTTTGAATCACTGTATAACTGTCCAGCATATCCAAAACTGGTTCCCTCAAATTCAAACATCAACACATGGCGATTTGCATTCAGTGTTTCAAAACGAATTCTAGGATTAAGCTTATTTATTGTTTCCAACCCAGACGAATAAATTATAATCTTTCAAAATTTAGATGTGCAATCTTAAAAACAAATCATGTCGAAACGGGAAAATTGATTGGGATAGAAAGGGGGCTAAGAATGTTTAGTTTATGTAATTAGGGAGTTGGAGACCAGTTTAATTGTAAAAAAAAAATACAAAATAAAAGAACAAGGAGTTATTTTTCTGAGGACACAAATCGAATTATAATTTAAATGAGCATTTTTGATTGGCAAAGGAGAAGGAGTACCATTATATGGCAATGAGGAAGAAGTTTTGTTTTCTTAATTGCATTTACGTATTTTAGATTTCTTGCAAAAAAGGACGAAAAATATATTTTACAAAAATGTCAAATCTTTTGTAATTTGTATACTTTGAAAATACGTTTAGTTTATATATTGAAACATTTACATATGGATTTCCAAATGTTTTGATTTTATAAGTAAGTAAGTAAGTAAGTAAGTAAATTTTATTAATATAAAGACCAAACAATGATCCATCATCAATTAACATATATACATAACAAAGAAACAAGAATGTACATAGATATATTATCAAACATTTTATATGCATTGAAGAGTCATGAGTTGTCGCATATCAGAGACATATAAAACAGAGATAAGAAACTACGCGAAATCTCATATCATATCGCGGCCACTAACGGGAATTAAAAAGATTACAAAAAGTGGCACGATAGCCAAAGTAAACATTAAAAATTACAAAAATATGTAAAAATGAAGATAGAATAGAATCGAGGTTAACTGACAAAAATCACAAAAATATGTAAAAAGGAAGGGTGATAATCGAAATGATAATAACTAATAACTTTACTACATTTTACAAGTATCAATACATAAAAAATAATTTCCAGCAAAAAGTTTTTTAATACAACTTCGACATACCATTTGGGACTGGACACGAAAATGAATATTTCAAGTCCATCTTTGAATCGAGGTTAACTGACAAAAATCACAAAAATATGTAAAAAGGAAGGGTGATTATCGAAATGATAATAACTTTAGTACATTTTACAAATATCAATACATAAAAAATCATTTCCAGCAAAAAGTTTTTTGAGGCAACTCTGACATACCACGAAAATAAATTTCAAAGACCATCTTCGAGTAGTCGTTTACCAACAAAAAAATAACAAAAATGTGTAAAAACGAAGGATGATTACTGAAATAACAATACCTTTACTACATTTTTCAAGTATCAACACACAAAAAACCATGTCCAGCGAAAAGTTTTATGATGCAAAAAATCAGAAAATAATCTCCACTTGTCGTCAATGTTTGAACAAGCTATTCGCGCGATCTACGACGCTATTTCAACATAGTTATACTTTTTCGAATATTAACTAACTACGAATATGATTTTAAAACTCGCCGGAATAAAACAATATAAAATTTATCTGTATAATTCTCAAATTTGTAACGAAACACTTCTTTCCCGCTTCGATATTGTAAAGAAAAACAATATGGCGGATGACGCTTCTCGTTGTATCTCGTAGGATCTCGTTGCCGTTTGCTAAAAAATTCATTTACATGGGTTTAACGATAACCTTCCAATCTCCGTATTTAAATGTCTCTGCGCATATGTAGGAAATAAATTTTCAGTGACTTCGGTATTTTGTTATTTACACTAAAAACTTTAAACCCTACAAAAATGTAACAACCCGAAATTTAGATCAAGGAAATTACAAAGTTTACTCAATCATTAATTACATACGAGTGGATTGTAAATGAAAGTTTAATGACCTTTACAATTTCCTTCAAACCACAGGTAACTGTGATTTCACAGTAATCTGTAGAATCGAACGTATGTATTACAGCAAGTGTTAACATAGAAAAGAAAAACACCTAAATGACCGAAAATCACAATAACATACCAAAATCCACAAGGGAAACACCAATAATCGTAAACAACGATAGGAAAGCGGAAACTTTATGAATGAATTATCTCTACATTTTCTTAAGAATTTAGATTATATAAATATTGTGACTTTAGTTATAACTCTGAAGGTAAAAAACCAATGACAAATTTCTGGTGATGCCTTTGTCTTGGCTTAAATATTACCATCAAGGAATTTTATTTCACTGGGGGTAATTACAAAATTTCCGAACATACCACAACGGTCCTGTAAAACAATGGTGGGTTAAACCGGTTGTATGTGAAATTAAAAAAAAATAATTTCGATTCCTAATATTTTAATATAATCAAAGGAAAAGGAAACATCAATTTCCATGTATCCAATGAGAGCATATGATGTATTCAATACATATAATTGTTTTTAGGTATTTTTAGAACGATTATGGCGTCGGAAAAGCTCGGTATTTGGTGACTTTTTATAGTACATGTATCATTCCCTTAAATTTTTTTTTAATGCATGAAATTGAAGAGGTTTATTCAAATTATGATCTGAAGCTATTTATGTGTATTAAATAATATTTTGAAACTTTTTCGAACAAATATTCGAACAAAAGAAGCAAAAATCATTCTTAAAATGAGACGCGTCTTATTGACATACGCAGTGTATAATATCAGATTGAATAGCTTGATATAATCTTTGTTGCACAATAAACGCACCTTTTTTAGACTATTGCATAATTTTAGATACTTTTACTCGTTATCTTGATACAAATTAAATGAAAATACGAAAGAATTAGAAAATAGACCTCTCCTTATATATTACTGTTATGATGTACTTGTTCTTGAGAGAATTTCTCATATAGATTTGGGTTGGTTTTATCTGGAAATGGAATGTTGTCTCCTTGACATTAATCTCATTTCCTTTTTATACCCCGCCACACGTAGTGGCGTGGTATTATGTGATACCCTCAGTCGTGTGTCCGTCCGTCCGTCTGTCTGTCTGTCTGTCTGTCCGTCCGTCCGTCCGTCTGTCCGTCCGTCCGTCCCCCGAAGGTTTCCGACCGATAACTTTTGAACGGAATAACATACAGTCTTCAAACTTGGTATGTAGCTTGTTCAGCACAAAACTCAGGTCGAGTTCGAATATGGGTTCAGAGGTCCAAGGGGTTCTGGAGTTATGCCCCTTGATACTTCGAAATTTTGTGAAACGTGGTGGGGTATCATGTAATCCACCATTACTATTTTTTATACTATCATACTTTCAAATTTTTGGCATTTTATTTTTTTTTTTTGGGGGGGGGGGGTAATTTCCAAATGTTATGACCACCTGTTCACATCTTACTTTTTTTATAATGCCTAGTTTCCTTGCGATTGACTCGATGATGCCCTGTGGTTGTTTATATGTTGCCCATCAATGGATGACAGCAATTGTAAGAGTACTTTGCCAGTTATTTTTATGATTGTTGACGACAGCGAGGATACATTGATTCAATGACTTCCGCCCAAACCCGTCCTAGGGGGCGTCTTGAATTTATTATGAGGTATGAGCAGAGCTCATTGTTGAAGACCTCATGGTGACTTCAGGATAAAAACAACAATAAATGTGTTATTCCATTGATTGGTGCTACGCTGTATTTGTAGAGTCATTGTCTCGTGTACATGTACTCCATATCCTTTCAATAATTATTCGGATATTTTTGTTAAAACACGTGAATCCTACACGACAACTTTCACCCATGTTCATTGTTTAATGTAGTGGGAACTTAATGTTGTAAGTCTTTGAATAATTATTCGAATAACTGATACTGATACTGTAATTTATATTGTTTGCTCGTATTCTATTGTATTTTCAGAATTAATATTAATTTTCAGGTACCAGCATCATCTTTGACATATCACGCCTCTATGATCATAAAATGACATTTTGTATCTACAATGGCAATTCAAATGCGAGAACATCAAAATGAGAATTAGTGATCACTTTTTAGAAATAGAAAGAGGCAGATATAAAAAGATTAAAAGAGAAAATAAAAGTTGTAAATACTGTGATTTAAATCAAATAGAAGATGAAACTCATTCCTTTTTTGAATGTCCAAAATATAACCTTATCAGACAGGAATTTAAAATAAAAAATGTAAATACTTTTGAAAACAATAATAATAACAATACAAATATTGTTGAGATATTATCTTCATCGGATCACTTGCAATATGTTGCTCCATTTATAAAAAAGTCACTTATACTGAGAAAAGTGGACAAATGATTGCATGGTTCACCATCAACAATATAAAAGAAATGTTAAATATACGTATAGAGTCGTAAAATTTTGAATATTTTATTTTTATGTTGTATTTCGTCTTTATGTCTGTATCTATATATATGCTTTCAACCCTCAGTGGTACAATTATGCATTTCTAATAAAGATATTAAAGTATCATTGGATATAAGGATTTATCAGTTTAAACTATATTTTAAAAAAAGTGAATTTTAATTCAATTTTTCGTACTCTCTTTCAGATAAAACAATGCCAGGTCTTGGAAATATAATTCGTGCTACCTTCGTTTTGCCATTTACTGCTGGCTTGTTAAAAGAACGAAGAAGTGGAGGATTTGTGATTCACGATGGAAGTATTACTGGAGTTGTTCTACTGACTTCTTCAGTTATGATGATATTTCAACTCATAATTTCTATATCAATTAAAACATCAAGATTACTCATGGTTGGGTTTTTATGTGTTGCTTTATTATGTCTACTTATATGTAGTATAGCAGCATGGCGCCGAGACCACTGGACAGTTGAAAAAAATGTGAAATCCAGCGATAGACTAAAACTGAAATTTCTTTGGTTTTTCTTCTGTGGAAATGTCCTTTATCAACTGTTATCTTTAGTGGCAGATGTGAAGTGTAAGGTACACAACAACGAAATAATGACCTATTGTGTGCTTACCTGGATATTTCAGTTTTCTCAAACATTATTTATCACACGGTTTTTGCGGTTTAGATTTGCAAATATTCTTGGTCTATATTATGGGCTATTGATTCTATTTGTAACAAATATTTCACTGTGGGCACAAGATACTGTGTACGTTAATAGGAAGACGTATGCAACTTTACCAACGTCTACATTACATTGTCTAAATCAGTCTGCTCTAGAACAAACAGTAGAGATATTGGCACCCTATCTGGAACCGGTATTTTTAGAATACTGTCTCCTAATCTTAATCTTCATATCGGAGATGTGGCCAAAATTTGATTCGTTTCGGGAACGAGGAGAACTAAATGAATCAATAAGCTACGAAGAGGATGATGAATTACAACCTTTATTGGAGAATGGTATAGGACAAACGGCAATTCCATGGAATAGAACGTCAATGCGAGTTTTAATTTTAGGAATAACTTATTCATTGACTTTTGTCATTATTGAAATTATTTCCGTTTATATACATAGTTTAATAGCTATTGCGATTATTTTTAATTTATATTTCTGTGTTGGCAATTTTATAAGGCTTCCTGTTATAATCAAATGCTTTTACGGATTTTTTGAACAGCTACAACCAAAAAATAATCCTGAAAAATGGATAAATATGAGCAATTGTGTATTGATTACAAGTTCGTTTGTAACATGTGGATTTTACGTCGAGTGTTTTTCATGGGGGCGACACGAAGAAGACGTCATATATCTCTGTAACTCAATATTTTGTATTCTAGCCACTATACTACAAACAACATTCATTCTACAAATGAAACAATATATGAAGATTGGTGACCAGAGACCGTTTTGGTCAATTCAGAACACATTTTTGTTCATGTGTTGTGTAAACTTTGGAATGTGGTTTTCGTACACTTTCGTTACAGCGAGATATAGAAATGAATTACGATTGAAGTCAGCTTTCGAAAACATTTATTTTCCATTTGCTGTGTTTTATCATTTTGAATGTTTCATTGCATTTTATCAATTTTTTACAGATTAAGCATACAAGATTAATTCCTCAACAATCCTACTACAAAATTACTATTGGTCATCATGCAGTTGTTTTATGTATAAACTGTATTTTTCCGCTTAGTTTATGAAGAAATTAGAAAAAATGGAAGAATGTGTCCATGGGACACGGATGCCCCCCGCCTCCTTGCAATCGAAACCCTTAAATCATTAAAGGCATAACTATGTACAATATATATACCAAATACTTATAAAAAAGGATAGATCTTTCTCCTGTGATAAATAGCCACTGGAACTGGTTTGGTTTTGATATAATGTGTAGTTCCAACAAATAATCTGAGAAACAGTCTTACATGTAATACTAATCTATTTTTAGCAACTGTGACCTTGACCTTGGGGGTATCAACCCCAAAATCTATGGGATTATGTCTTTTATGATAAGTAAGCAAGTGATTAAGTTTGGTTTTGATCAGATTCAGGATACTCAAGTTATCATCCGGAAACCAAAAAATTATTGAAATTTTAGTGTATTTTTAGCAACTGTGACCTTGACCTTGGGGGTACCATCCCAGTAATCATTAGGCTTCTGTATTGGGTGATGAGCGAGCAGGTGACCAAGTTTGGTTTATATCCGATGTAGTATACTCAAGTTATCATCCAGAAACCAAAATTTTATTGAAATTTTAGTCTATTTTTAGCAACTGTGACCTTGACCTTGGGGGTACCAGCCTGGAAATCGATAGAGCAAGCGCGTGACCAAGTTTGGTTTTGATCCAATGTAGTATACTCAAGTTATCGTCCGGAAACCAAAATTTTATTGAAATTTTAGTCTATTTTTAGCAACTGTGACCTTGACCTTAGAGGTACTAACCCAGAAATCAATAGAGTTCTGTCTATGGTAATAAGTAAGCATGTGACCGAGTTTGGTTTTGATCCAATTGAGTATACTCAAGTAATCATCCGGAAACCAAACTTTATTGAAATTTTAGTCTATTTTTAGCAACTGTGAGCTTGACCTTGGAGGTACAAACCCGGGAATCAATAGGGTTCTGTCCTGAGTGATAAGCAAGCATGTGACTAAGTTTGGTTTTGATCCTATGTAGTATACTCAAGTTATCATCCGGAAACCAAAATTTTATTGAAATTTTAGTCTATTTTTAGCAATTGTGACCTTAACCTTGAGGGTACTAACCTGAAAATCAATAGGGTTTTGTCTTGGGTGATAAGTATGCATGTGACCAAGTTTTGTTTTGATCTGAAGTTATCATCCAGAAACCAAAAAGATGGACGTACGGACGTACGGACGTACAGACGTACGGACGTACGGATCAGGGTAAACCTTAATGTCCCCGACCGCCTAGCGGCGGGTGCATAAAAACTCCAACGTTTAAGTGAAACAGGATAAAAATAGCAATATTGAGAATAATTTTTATTATATAACTAAACACCGAACTTACTATAAATTTTATTCATGCATACATATGGCCATTTCGACAACTTATGTCTTATTACTGCAGATAAAACCAAAATATTTGGAAGGCCATAACAAAACTGAAAGGGAGCAAATAACCAATATAATCTAAATTTAAAGCCTAAACCCTCTAAAGACATAGTTTTGCATGAAGGAGATTCTACTTGGTTTTCAATAAAGTTTACAAAAATAGATATATATATAAGTTTTATAACCCACTCGCAAGTGGGTGGTACATTAAAATACCTTTGTCCTTCCGTCTGTCCGTTCGAATTTCGTCGCAATTTTCTCACCTACTTCTGGGCTGATTTATGTCAATTTTGGTATTTGACTTTATGTATAGGGGAATGCGACGTAAGCGATTTTGGTTACCTTATGATATCGACTCCCTGTTTGGCGGGACTTAGCCATTTTTCCTTTTTTTATGTGTAAAATAATACGAGTGGGGTATACCTAGCACGACAACGCTTACAACATCATGTTTCGTATGAACTTCAATAAAAAATACATGTAAATAGATAAAAAAGAAAGAAAAATGCGACTTTGAAAAGAAAAATGTGTAAAAAGGCATGCACAATTTAGTGCATGAAGTTGGAACTATAACCTATTCGATATTTAGCAGGGGCAGCTGATATTTGGGAAATTAAAAATTGTTGAAATATATAGGTAAATATATAGGTAAAACAAAAGATTGTGTTAGCATAAATGTACATTGTTCGGACATCGATAAGGAGAGTTTTGGAGTATACTTTGTGTAAAGCAAAGAAGTTGTACTCACCACCTAAGGCTAAATTATCCAATTATTATTTAAGAATTGAATGCATTATTTTGAAGTTTCATTGTGGTATGAAAGTGTTGACCGAAGTACATTTTTTGGAAAATGTGCGCTAGGTCAACTCTTTCATTGCCCCTTTGAAAATTCAAAATAATACATTCAATTCTTTTAATTTCATTTTAAAACCAAATCATAGAAAACAAATTTGTTGAAAGGATAGTACATCATGTGCAATGGGATTCTTTTTTTCTAATTCATCCGCCACTCGGTTATATGATCAAATGTGTTTCATGGGAATTGCAACATCACATTTATATGCCACGTGAGTGATGTTCACCTATCAAATTGACGGAATTCAAATGAATATTCATGAAATGTAATTATAACTGGATGATCATTTCTTTTTACTCTCTGCAAACTTTCAAAAGCAATAACTGTTGAGTGAGATATTATCGTACTCCACCGAAATTGAAGCAGGTCTTCCACAACTGAAGCGGATGTTTGGCGCGCCGTAAAACCGGCCTAACCCATCATTTCTTTTTTTGCCGCCATGTCAAGTCCATTGTGGTCGACAATTTTAACAAATGGTGATGCACCTGTTTTGTCTTTTTGCCTCTTGAATTTTGGTTTTAGACATTTCTGTTCGGTAATTTTGTGTTTACCTCATTAGTCAGTATAACGTTTTAAAAATGTAAAGCTCTGTCCGTTTCAAAAATGCAAGGCTCATGCAAAGCTCTGTCCTTGGCTGATTTTGGCTTAACATTTAGATCATATTGGCTATTTGTTCTCCATCAGTTTTTAAACATCCTTGAGATTATAGTCTTCCAAACGTTTAGATTTTATCTGCACTGAAGAGAAATAAGTTATCGAAATGCGCATATGCAGAAAATAAATTCACAGTAACATCGGTATTAAGTTATTTGTTACCACTGGGTCGATCTGGTGGACTGTTAGTCCCCGGGGGTATTCACCAGTCCAGTACTCGGTGCTGACCCGAAAGCCGATTTTATTTAGAACCTTACAATATCTAAATTTTTGTAAATTTTGTTAAAAACTAAGGAGTATCTCTTGTCCTTGGCTGATTTTGGCTGTACATTTAGATCATATTGGCTATTTGTTCTCTATCAGTTTTAAACATCTTTGGGTTTATTGTTTTCCTAATGTTTAGATTTTATCTGCACTGAAGAGACATAAGTTGTCGAAATGCACATATGTAGAAAATAAATTCACAGTAACTTCGGTATTTAGTTATTTAATCGAGTATGATATAATAAGTTAATCAAAGTATCTCAGCGACGAAAAGCTTTTGTTTTAGATAATTTCTTTATGTTTCAATTGTTCCAAATAGTGTGGGCATAAAATGTTAAAAAAACTTACTAGTTATCTTCAACTGGTCAAATTGAAATGGTTCATAATGGTTCCTGGTGACTCCAATATGAAGATGTGAATTCCGCTCAAACCGGTGCTAGGGGGTCGTCTTGAACTTACTATGATGTAGGATTGTTTGCGCTTTGTTGAAGGAAACATGGTGACTTCAAGACGAAGAACAACAATGAAAGTGTTGTTCCATCTAATTAATCTTACCGTGTAGTTATGTGATTTTGTCCCGTGTACATTAACTCCATATCCCTTTATTTCTTCATCTCATTTCTTCCTCTTAGAGAATTTTGTCGAGTGAAGCGGCTGAACGTACATGTGTACCATTTCAACCTCCCATTTTAAAGGATTAGCCCGGAAAAATATTGAGAGGTTGGAAGTACTTCATGGTAATATATTTTAAGAAATATTAAACGATAAGATTTGTTTAGAAAAGCATGTTTCTTTTTAAAATAGAAAAGATTACAAGAAAAACTCCCACGAAAACCAACCATATTCACATGAAACAGTCAACGAGTGAACTGCATAAACAAGGATATGAAAGGTAAATCCTGCTATTTGGCCACAATATGTAAATTTCTAACAAACTCCCAGTATTGCTATAGTTTACCTTTTGTTATTCAAAATTAAACCAGTAAAATTTCTTTAAGATGTTAATACATGTATGTTGTTCGGGTAGATCCAATATACTCGTAGTGAAAAAAGTAGGAAAGTTCAACAACAGTTGTTTTTCATGCTTTGGTGTTGGGTACCCCCTTGACATTATTATGGCTCCCAAACAAAGTTTGTGGAGACATATTGTTTTTGCTCCGTTTCTTATTATTATTATTATTAAGTCGCCCAAACAAAGTTTGGCGACTTCTTGTGTTTGCACCGTTTCTTATTATTAAGTCGCCCAAACAAAGTTTGGCGACTTCTTGTGTTTGCACCGTTTCTTATTATTATTAAGTCGCCCAAACAAAGTTTGGGGACTTCTTGTGTTTGCACCGTTTCTTGTTAAGTCTCCCAAACGAAAACGAAGTTTGGGAGTTGCGTTTCTAATTATTATTCTTCTTTCCCTTTCTTCTCGTCCACAATGAACTTGTCCGCAAGAAATCTCAGAGACCATCAGACATAGAGCTTTCAAATTTTGTAGGATATTAGCCTCATATATCTAGATGTGCAATCATTAAAAATTTGTTGAAAGGGGGTCCATTAAGGGTACATTTGGGGGGCTCAAAAAGGGGTGGGGTCGTCCTATAGTAACCCTATGGGAAATTGAAATTTTGAAAGTTCTTCACCATTTTTTTTCACTGTTTCTCAAAAACTATTAACATTAGCTCCATGAACCTTCATCAGAAAGGTGAGGGTCATGCAAGAAAGGGTTCCACAGCATTGGAAATTTCAAAATAACTACGGTTGCCATGGAAACCATATCAAAAAATGGAAATTTTGGGAAAATAGTAGTTTCTGATGATAATAGTATTTTAATTACAGCTATATGTATTACTTAGATTATAAGGGGAACCCCTGCCCAAAATTTTTTTGGAAAGGGTCTGAAATTGGTTGCAATGGACAAAAGAGCACTTGGTTGCCATGGAAACAAAACCAGAAGCATATTTTTTTCATGAAAAATTGAGTTTTTCGATAAAAAAAGGAATTTTGAGAAATATGTATTACATAGGTTATAAGGGGAACCCCTGCCAAAATTTTCTTTGGAAAGAGATCTGAAATTGGAAGTTATGGACAAAAGAGCATTTGATTGCCATGGAAACAAAACCAAAAGCTTATTTTTTTGGAAAATCAGGTTTTCTGATAAAAAATAAGGAATTTTGAGAAATATATATTACTTAGCTTATAAATGGAACCCCTGCCCAAATTTGTTTTGGCAAGGGTCTGAAATTGGTTGCAATGGATAAAAGAGAACTTTGTTGCCATGGAAACTTAACCAGAGGCATATATTTTTTTTGTTGAAAAATGGAGTTTTCTGATAAAAAAGGAATTTTGAGAAATATGTATTACATAGGTTATAAGGAGAACCCCTCCCCAATTTTTTTTTTGGAAAGGGTCTGAAATTGGGTGTAATGGACAAAAGAGCATTTGGTTGCCATGGAAACAAGACCAAAAGCATATTTTAGGGGAAAATCAGGTTTTCTGATAAAAAATAAGGAATTTTGAGAAATATGTATTACATAGGTTTTAAGGGGAACCCCTGCCCCAATTTATTTTGGAAAGGGTCTGAAATTGGGTGCAATGGACAAAAGAGTATTTGGTTGTCATAAAAACAAAACAGAAGTTATTATTTTCTTTTTGAAAAATCAGGTTTTCTGATTAAAAAAAAAGGAATTATGAGATATATGTATTACAAAGGTTATAAGAGGAACCCCTGCCCAAATTTTTATTCAAAAGGGAGTCTTGTAATGCCTTGGTATCCTATATGGGAGTTCGTTTGGGAGACTTTTGTGTTTCGCTTGCGATCACAGTTATAACTTGTTATTAAGTCTCCCAAACGTAGTTTGGGGAGACTTATTGTTTTACTACCGTTTCTTATTATTATTATTATTATTATTATTTTTATTCTTCCCTCTTCTTCGCCACTGAACTTGTCCGGAAGTTTTCTCGGAGAAAATTGGTCCAATCTTTATGAAACTTCACAGGGTGATAGATACCCATGGCGCGGGGTGCACTTGGGTCTTGAAATTTTCAAAATGGCCGCCGTTGCCATGGAAACGGAAAAAAGGCGGGAAAATTAAAAGTGCTCCAAATTGAACGAAACTTCACAGGAAGGATGTATTCAAATAGTAGAACACATTTTTGGGCCAAAAATTTTCAAAATGGCCGCCGTTGCTATGGAAACGGAAAAAAGGCGGGAAAATTGAAAGTGCTCCAAATTGGATGAAATTTCACAGATGGGTTGTCAAGATTGTGCTGAACTCAAATAAAAAGCCATCTCCTGTGTCCATGGGAGGTTTGGGAGACTTTTATGTTTGTATCCAAACATAGGAACACTAGTTATTATTATTTTTCCGCCTCTTGAAATCATTTTGTCCAACCAAATTCTCAGAGACCACTTGCCCAATCATAATCAAACCTCACAGGTAGATAGATCACCACCCAAAGATGTGCACTTGGGTGTTGAAATTTTCCAAATGACCACCAACATTGGTCACTTTGAACTTTGACCCCAAATCTTATTATCGGATTATCTCGGAAACTGTAACAGATAGCTAATACAATATAATGACAAAAATGTTAGTTAGGTCATGCACGACATTTGATACATTTAGACCGAAACTCTATGGTCAACCGTTCAGGAGTCATGACCCTTCAAAAATTTCATCATATCTTTTAAGTAGGTTTTTCTCGAAAACGGTCAGAGATAGAAACCTGAAACCTTTTCCATTCATCTTAGGTGATATGTGTTACATTTAAAAATGCCAAGGTCAAAGGTCATTGGTCACTTTGAACTTTGACCCTTGATGTTGTCATTGGAATAACTCATCAACTATTATAGATAGCTGATAACATGTAATGGCAAAACTGTGTATCTTGTTAAGATCTACATTTGTTACATTGGGTCCGAAGTTATTGGACCAACCGTTTTGGGCCTATGGACCAAAACCCGATTTTTGATGTCTGAATTCGGGTTTTTTTGCTTATAGCTCAAATACTATTGAAGATACAAAGAGACATTCAATACAAAAAATTTTAAGGAAGATGTGACCTTCAAAAGGATGTCAAGGTCAAAGTTCAAGGTCATGGTCAAAAACTTTATTTCACAGAAAAGAATCAGTAAATGTACATCTTAAGCTTAAATTGTTGATCAATGATGAGAATATTATGACGCAACTTCCGGGAAAGACCTGGACATTGTTTTTTTTGAACAATTGACGTAATAGTTTTTTTCAGAAATGGGTGGTCAAAATTCAATGGAACTGATATGTATTTCAATGTAATTTAAAATTTTGATATAATTACGCACAATAGAGAAAGTGCCTTACTTCATAATATATAAACAGAAATGATTTTTCTGATGCAACCACAAAGTGTGTACAGGTTAATAAAAATACTGATATCACTCATAGACAGAACCATGACGAGTTTTAAGTCTTTATTCTTAAATCGAGGACGCATTGTTCTTTCAGAAAACATTAAAGAATTAAATCTGGTTGGGCGACTTCTGTGTTTGCTTGCAAACACATCATCACTTGTTATTCTTATTATTCTTCCGCTTTCCGCCTTGATATTTGTTCGGCACTTTTCTCGGAGACCGTAAGCCGTAGGGTAATGAAACTTTGTAGGAAGTTGGAACCCAATCTGGAATTGTGTGGTTTACCTCCGGAATTTTCAAAATGGCGCCCGTTGCCATGGAAACAAAAAAGGCGGGAAAATTCAAAGTGCTCCGATTTGGATGAAAATTGATGCAGAGGTTGTCTATGATGTGTGGAATTGAATTCTGGTGGCAGAATTTCCAAAATGGCGACCGTAGCTATGGAAACAGAAAAAAGGCGGGAAAATCGAAATTGCTCCAATTCGGATGAAATTTACGAAGAGGCTGCCATTCGTGTGACAAATTGAAAATTCTAGGTCCATGGGGGGTTTGGGAGCCATTCTATGATCCACAAGTTCATAATCATGTCTTGTTTTTTATTATGATTATGACCTCTGAGTGAAATTTCAGTCTTGCAGGTGATTGCTGTTTTTTTATATTTATCTACACTTTAAAAACATCAAAAAATTGAAACGTATGAAATTGTATAAAGTAAAAAGAATTGAGAAATGATGTATTTAGTCAATGAAACCGAACGGCGTCATCAGTGACATCATTTAACAATGCTTAAAAGAATGACTTCCTCTTGTACAGCACACCATAGAGACCTTTTTTTCACTGTTTAATGTAATATAATGATTCATGTAGCATACTATATTCAATTTCCCTGAATTATATACAGACAGTTATGATAGTTAAAAATTTTTGTAAATATACTCGGTAATATTTAAATACAAGGAAGTCTTTACCAAATGTAGCACAGGGACGTGTTGTGTGAAGGTAAGTTTTTGTTTATACAAGATTTTATTTCATTTATTTTTTTTTGGAAAGATTAAATGTCTGTTACGGGCAGATATACGGAAAGAAATTCTTCATAAGTGATCTTATTAATTTCGTGCTCACTATCTCAATAGTTTGAATATGATAAATCACAGTAACTGAGGAAAATGTAAACACAACGAATCGAAATCTAAACCCATGTAGTTGTTAACTTCATGGCAGTTTTTTGTTGGATAAATAACATACTGAACTTTACTTTTATGTATTGTAGTAAAATATCTTAAAACTTTAGATATCATCATCAGTGACCCACTTGCAGTGATCAGACATTTAGTCAACAAACGGTTCTTTGTTTTAAACTCCAATCGTTATTTCATATCGATTTTTAAAAGAAGGATGGCCGTTAAGCTCCTATAGTGGGCCATTTTAAAAATATGCTGAAATGCTGTAAAAATCGTGTAGAGTGGTCTCTGGTAAGTGTTCTTCTTAGGAATAAAATTGAAATATGTCACATTTGCAGGAAGTAAATTCACAGTAACTTCGGTATTTTATTATTTGTTCATTTTCCGACATACTTGCAGTTACAAATGACTGTAAATACGTTTTTGTACCCAATTAAGCCATTTTACAGGGATTGGGAAGATGGAACTACTCGATGGAAACCAGGAACCAAAACAAAAGTAGTGTTTGTTGTGAATGTACTATAAACATTTTCCCTACCAAATGGCAGTTAGTTTTGTTTGGTTCTGGGGTTTTATTGCAATACATGAAGATAAAGTTTTGTTAAGTGATGGACCAAAATTTCTCCTTCGTTGAAAGAAAAACTGAAGCATTACATTAAAAAAAAAAACTTTTGTACAATTGTGAATCTGCATTGGGATATTCTATTGTCAATTAACTCTTGATTAAATTACCTAAGGAAAAAATTTCCTTTCTTTCTATTTGTCAAGGTAATTTCACAAAGTACAAACATATCAGCTTATGTAAAAGCGTATTTTATCTTAATCAAATGTGGGGATTTCTGTAAATAAATCATTTTATTGAAAAGGAAAAATCAGACTGTATTTTTTGAGTGTCAATATCAAAAGACTTTTATATAAATCGTTGAATTTTAATACAATCCAATCCATCCGAAGTTGTATATTTCAAATTATATTTTGATGCCACCGTGCTTTCAAGAATTTTTACAAAAATGCGACATAAAAATCAAATACCGAAGTTACTGTTAATTTAATTCCTGCAACTTATGTCTCTTCAGTGCAGATAAAGTCAAAACAGTAGGAAGTACATAAACCAAAGTACGTGTAAAAACTGACAGAGAACACTAACAAATATGGCCTAAATAGAAAAGCCAAAATCAGGTAAGGACAGAGCTTTGCACGAGGGAGAAACTCCTTAGTATTATCCTTGAAATTTGATTAAAATTTTTGTGCGAAAAAATTCTAATAAATTGAATGGAAAATGAATGATATATCAATCAAAAGGTAGAAGTTTTTAATAAGTCGAGACATAGCGATTACAGATTTCGTCGTCGTCGGTGTCGGCGTCGTCGTTACCATTTTGGAACTTCAATAACTTTCTCAAGTCATATTCAATATCAATAATATTCAGTGCAAGTTCATTATTGTATCCCAAGATTGTTTATAAAACCATCCAATTAGTTAGACAGATATTAATTTGTAAGTGGTTACATCTTTAGTAGTAACTAACATCCATACCAGAATTATGTCACCTTGACCTATATTTTCCGTATCAATGATTTTGGCTAAATTTTCACTTTAGGTCCATATAGCAACAATGTTTAAACAAAACTGAGAGTAAGGAATGTAATTTAAAATAGATTTGTTGCATATAATCCATGAATGCACGAAATGCTTTTTTAATTCTATTTCAGTTCCAACTTAAGTACATTTCCTGAAAATGCCCACGGAAGTTTTGTATAAAATCAAATATTTTAACCAGTTTTTGATACGAAACGTAATTCTTAAAACTGGGAATTAAAAATATGGTCCATTTTTGGTAAATTTTCTGAAACTCTCAACGGCAAGCAATTTTTTAATTCTACTCAGCAACAATGTCTTTTGGTGACTTTAAGTCAAGATAAAAAGAATCAATGATTACATTTCAAAAATGTTGTATTACAATTTTTTGTGAATTTCCTTTAACTCAAAGACCAGTTGCATCTTGGAATTCTACTTAGTAACCACATCTTAATATAGACAAAATTGAAATGACAGAGTGGAGGCGAGACAATGGGCTCCACGGAACCTTTACGAATAATTTTTGTAGTCGTCGAAAAATGACAATTGATAGAGCAGGGTACTGACAGTATAGACACTAAAACATTGATCATGCTAATTGTAGAAACTTAGCCCTATAGCCATTGTTGCCATTTATAGATAATTTCACTTTTGATTTATTCAGAAACATAAAGCTAATCATTAACATGTGATCGTACATTGCTTGGTTTTAGTAAAACGTTGTTCCATTGCTTGATTTCGCCATGTTTTAGTAAAAGCGTTGTTTCATTGCCTGGTTTTCGCCATGTTTTAGTAAAAGCGTTGTTTCATTGCTTGATGTCGCCATCTTTAAGTAAAACGTTGTTCCATTGCTTGATTTCGCCATGTTTTAGTAAAAGCGTTGATTCATTGCCTGGTTTTCGCCATGTTTTTGTAGAAACTTTGTCTTATATTTAATTCATATCCTTTCTTTGTTTATTTAAGACCAGGGTTTGTCTCTCCTGAAGGCTGTTAGTCCGTAAAACGATTCCCCGTGAGAGAGATATTTGCTCTCTATATATTTCAGTAATGGTGTACTTGAATTTCACAAATGGATACACTATCATACTTAAAGATTTGGCATTTTGTTTTCTGTTACAAATCTGTTTATAGTGCCAAAATTATGGCAAGTTTGTTTGCAATTGACCCAATGTCTGATAAAGTGACTTTGATATATGTATATGTCAGCGTGGAAAACTTTTTTGAAACCTTTCTTGCCCTTGAAAATAGTCCACACAGTCTAATCTGTCAAGAACCAATCCAAATAGATCTACTTGGATGAATATATGCCCCTGTTATACTAGTGATAGACACTGATGAAGTTTGAAAAGTTAAGATAATCTTACCTTCAGTGTTTATGGTTAAAATTGATTTCGTAATAATGACTATCTGACTTGAGCATTTCTGTCTCCTTCTTAATTCTCTTTAATTTTTGTTAGTTTTTTCAATCTCGGTGAAAAATATATCCCTGTCTGTCATAAATAAAGATTACATAAATCTAAGTCCAGATATAAGTCAAAAGCAAGAACATCAGAAGACGGGAGAATCAACCACAAAACACAAACACTACAAATACATCACAAAAAACCAAATGAACAAATAAAGGGATAAGAAGTAAATGTTCATGGGACAAAATTCCTATAAATACATGGTCAGATAAAGCAAATGGAACAACGCTTTCATTGTTGTTCTTCATCTTGAACATGAGGCCTTCAACAAAGAGCAAACATTACAACCTCATATGAACTCTAAAAAAACACAGAGTGACATCAGGTGCTCCGGAAGGGTAAGCTTGTCCTCCCGTGCAAACTGCACTACAATGATTAGACAGTTGTTTGTGATTGATTTTGATCATCTTAGTGTTTCGATATGATTCAAACTTGTATTAAAATATTAAATTACATTGTGTAAACTTATTTTCAATCTGTGATATTTCAGATCAACGATGCCAAGCTTTAGCAATATTTGTCGTGCTACTTTCGTTTTGCCATGCACTGCTGGCTTGATAAAGGAACGGAGAAATGGTGGATTTTCTGTACACGATGGAAGCATCGCTGGAATTGTTTTATTGACTACTGCTGTTATAATAATATTTGAAGTTATAATAGTTATATCAATTCCAAGCTCAAGATTACTTATGGTTGGATTTTTAGGCCTTGGTATAGTATGTCTACTTTTATGCAGTATAGCAGTAGGATGCCGAGATCACTGGAAGGAGGGCAAAACTGTTACACCTAGTGATAGGCTCAAATTAAAATTTCTGTGGCTTTTTTTCTTTGGGAATGTAGTGTATCAATTATTAACGTCAATAGCTCATATAAAATGTAAGATACACGAAACCGAAATCACTATTCTTTGTGTGTTTACATGGACTTTTCATTTTTTTCAAACATTTTTTATTACTTACTTTTCGAGGTTTAAATTTGCGAACATTATTGGTCTCTATTATGGACTTCTAGTTCTTTTTGTGACAAATATATCTCTGTGGACACAAGATGCTGTGTACGTATACTTTAAGAAACATACAATAATACATACGAGTAACAGAAGCACAAACATTTCATTATGCCTCAACAGTTCGGATCTGGAAAAAGCAGTGGAAATATTAGAACCGTATCTTGAACCAGTATTTTTGGAATATTGTCTCCTCAGTCTGATATTCATATCGGAAATGTGGCCGAAACAGAATTCGAGAAGGGAACAAAAAGAACTTATCGAATCAACAAGCTTTGCAGAGGAAAATGAAACTCAACCATTATTGGTAAATGGCAGTGAACTTATAGGACCTATTGTTAGTCGATGGCATAGGAAGGCAGTATGTGTTCTTGTCCTTGGTATGGTATATACGTTCACTTTCAATATTGTTGAAGGGATTTTTATATACGTACCAGGTATAAAGAAGAACGTAATTGCTTCATATGTATTTTTCTTTTCTGGAAACTTAGTCAGAATGCCTTTAACAATTAAGTGTTTCTACGCATTCTCTGGACAACTAAGACCGAGAACTCGTACTCATAAATGGATGAATATGAATAATTTTGTATTGATCATTAGTTCGTTTGTTACATGTGGATTTTATGTTCTTGAATGTTTTCCAGGGGGGTTTTCTAACATATATGAAACCCTATTCGTTATTAACTCGGTATTTCGTGTAGTAGCAACAATGTTACAAACAGCATTCATCCTACAAATGAAACAATATAAGAAGATGGGTGATCAGAAACACTTTATGTCTATTCAGAATACGTTTCTATTTATGTGTTGTGTAAATTTTGGTATATGGTTTTCGTATACCTTCTTAACACCGAGATATCAAAGTAAATTTAGAAAGGAGCTGATAATCGAAAACTTTTATTTTCCATTTGTAGTGTTTTACCATTTTGAGTGTTTCGTTTCTTATTATAAATTTTTCACAGAGTAATCGATGCATTGAATTTTGGTTCATCATCCTGAAAGAAATTCAACTACTAGAAGATATAGACGTTTACCCTAAGAAACGATTGTGATTTTAGATTTAAGATTTAAGAAGTTGTGTATAGTTCCAAGAGGTTTTAATTTTAAAATGTAACATAGTGAAAAAAGATGGACAAAGAAAAACTACACGGAAAAGTTATTAACAATTAGCAATGATGGTCTGCATTTTTATTTGCTTTAGATAGATTTTTTAAAAATTTTCCAACTGCATTGGAAGGTCCTTTTACGTAACTGACTACCTCGGTATTTTTTATGCATTACCATTTTGTATTGTCCTACCTTTGTACATTGTAATAGAAACATTAGTGGTGTGCATAATAGTACCTATAACGAAAAATACATACTCTAAACTCTTATTTTTCAATGTGTATCAGCAATCACAATTTAAAATTTATTCTAAAGTACAAGGATGTTTTAAGAAAGAATGTGAACAATGCGATACTTGTAACAATTCCATGACTTTTATCCATTCAAGACATGAACTGCTACTATTCAAGTCATTTATACATTATTCTTTCAATTTTAAGATATTATAAATGAAACAGTTTTGGCGAATTGTATGACGAATGACTTATAAAAGTATACAATTACTAAATTGAGTCGCAGGGTCAGACAGAAAGATTGGAAATCGACTTTTAATATTCACTCTTCATAATTAGCAGTATTACGGGGGGGGGGGGTAATATGAAAGTTGTATATGCATGAAATGAATAGAATCTTTTTATGCGATTTTCAAGAAAATGTTTCATTACTATGAAATTAATACCCTAGAGAAAGAGCTGATATCTTCAGCTGTGGATTTGAATCTAAACATGGAATCTATATTGATAGAATGCAAATCACTACTTATCTTTAGATTTTTCGCTTTATGTCCAGCATTGGAGTTTTAAAGTCGCGCATACATTCATATTTTTCATGATTTCATAGTACATATTGTCCAAATTTGCGTCTGCTCGACTACCTGTGAAGTGATCACAGTCCGTTTCTCTCTCAATGTGAAAGTTAAAAGTAAATACAAAATACCGAAGTCACTGTAAATTTAGGTATTAACCAAAACAGTTAAGGACAGAGCTTTTAAGTAATTTGTTTTGATTTATAGTCCTTGAAAATGTTGTTTTACAATACTTCCTGGAAGAAACTCTTAACAACCCCCTTTCGCAATTATTCAGTCAATGTATTGCAAAAAAAAAGAAAACAAATCGGACAGACCCCTCATGTATAAGTTTGCAGTTGAAGTAACTGTTAACTTGTGCACTCAGTTTAGTGTTGAACAGATTGATGTATATCTGGAAGAACTGACTCACATTTATCTTGTTACTGAAAAGTGTTATATTTTACTGCAATACTCTTTTGTGGCTAGACACAAGTTCTCGAAATGCGCACAAGCAGAATCTAAATTGACAGTAATTTAAGTATTTTGCTATTTATTACCACTGGGCCGATGCCACCGCTTGTGGACTGTAGTCCACGAGGGTATTCACCAACCCAGTAACTAGTACTTCGGTGCTGACCCGAAAAACGATTTTATTTGAAAATCTTATTTTCGAGAAATGTTTTGCAAACCTAAGGAGTATCTCTTTCTTGCATAGCTCTGTCCTTAGCTGATTTTGGCTTTCCCTTTTAGATTCTTTTGGTATTTTGTTCAATATCAGCTTTAACACATATTTTCGGTATATTGATTTCCAAATGTTTTGATTTGATCTGCAATGAAGAAACATAAGTTTTCGAAATGCGCATATGCAGAATCTAAATTGACAGTAACTTCGGTATTTTGTTATTTTTAACAATCTTTTTGGTTAAATGCACCACAGTCATAAAGTTTGTGTTTATCATCAGATGCGAAAGCTTCAGCAGCATTTGTGTGATTGAAAAACCCCAAATTGTTTGTGTTGCGTAGAGGGGAGGGGCAGCTTCCTTTCTTAAGTGGTTTTTTATGTCTTTTTTCCCATCTTCATTTACTCTTAAATGTGTAACGATAAATTGGCTAAACGTTTTTATAGTAGCACTAGCACTCATTTGTTTTTGTGGTGTTTAGATTTCCGACTTTTGATAAATGAAATACTCCCTGGTTCTGTTTTTTATGCCTCCGCGACGACAAGTCGGGCATATTGTATTACCCTCGTCCGTCCGTCCATCCGTAATTCCGTCCGCCCCATCTCTGATGAGCTGTTATTCCGGATAACTCCTCCCACATGTTAAAGCTATATTTATTTTGATTTGCACAGTGATTGGGCATAGATGGAAGATGTGCATATTGTCATGGTTAAGATTTTGGACAAAAATTGTGATTTTGAGGGGTAGTTGAACTTGGCCATTTTATCGAAATGTGTATTCTGAACCTGTTATTCCGGATAACTTCTCCCACAATATTAAAGCTGCATTTATTCAACTTTGCACAGTGATTAGGCGTGGATTGAAGATGTGCATATTGTCATGGTTTAGATTTTGGCCATAAATTGTGATTTTGAGGGGTAGGTTACTTGGCCGTTTTATCGAAATGTGTATTCTAAAACTGTTATTTCGGATAACTCCTCCCACAATATCAAAGCTATATTTATTAAACTTTGCACAGTGATTAGGTATGGATTGAAGATATCCATATTGTCATGGTTTAGATTTTGGCCCAAAATTATGATTTCGGGGGGTAGGTGAACTTGGCCTTTTATTGAAATGCGAATTCTTGAACTGTTGTTTTGGACAACACATCCCACAATATAAAGCTAATACATTTATTTACTTTGCACAGTGATTAAACGTGGTTTGGAGATAAACATATTGTCTCATTTTAGATTTTGATCAAAATTTTTGATTTGGGTGGGGGGTACTTAGAATTTGCCATTTTATAAAAGTTGGTGTTCTGCACCTGTTATTCCTATTAAATCCTACCAAAAATATTACAGCTACATTTAGACTTTATAAGTTTGTACTGTCACAATTTTGATTTTTGCCTAAATTTGTGTTTTTTGTTGGTAGTAGGTGGACTTGGCCATTTTATTGAAATATGTGCATTTGGAGGGTCGATTCTCGATAACTCCTGATTGGTTATATCAGTAAGCTGTGTCAGATATTTGAATTTTAAGTTCTTGAAATTTGTTTATCAAGTGCTTAGAAATTAGATGTCTATGTTTTATATCCATCCGCGGGGGCATCATATGTGTCTTACAGACACAAACAGAGTAGCTAAATTTTATCCAAAATTTGAATATAAATCCATCAGGAAAAACATTGGATGATGGCAGCGGGCCTCGGTGGTATTTACTCTCTAGCACAAACTATTATAAACTTAAAAATGTCGTCTCATGCGATCATTGAAAAGTTCTTTAATAGATATCAATCCCTTGTGGAAAAATTTGAAGTTTCTGTCCGAACTCTGATTCGAGATTCTTTCTTTACTTAATACTGGGATGATAGTTTCTTTTCACTGTATACGACCTTTCAATGGCAATTGCTGTTTAGTCGCTATCGGACACTACCGCAATGGAAGGACAGGTTTGGCTAGCCATGGAACCAGTTTAACCCATCATTTCTTTTGAAATGCCTGTACCAAGTCAGGACCATTGCGGTCGACAATTTCTCCGGTGGTTTCCACCTGATTTGTCTTTTTGTCTAATGGACTTCGGCTCTTGACCACTCTGTTCGGTAATTTTGTTACTACTCCATTCCTCATTTTGATCTACTTGTTTATTCAAAGTGCAATCTCTAAAAATCTTAAGCAATTTTTATTCTTTTTATCTTAGAGAGAGAATTATTGAAATTAAACGTTAAAATTTGATATGCTATCTGATTCTTCAATTTTGATAAACGGATATTTCACTTGAATTTGAATTGTTTCTGAAAACTGTACATCAAAAGATTTGATAATCAGTATCATCAAGTACGCGTGCTGATTTTTTTTTTTTTTTACAGCAAATTATTTCCAGTGGGAATCTCGCAAATGTATTAACTTTGCTTACAATGAAAGGATACAGAGGAAATGCACATGAGACAAATTCGTAAAACCTAGCAATGCAACAACCCTTTATTGATTTTTTTCATCTTGAAGTCACCAGGATATCTTCAACAATGAGCCTTGCTCATACCTCATAGTAAGATCAAAATGGCCCCTAGCACCGGTTTGAGCGTAATTTAATGCTAACTGTCGAGCAACGCCATATCTTTGTTCTGTATATGACTTTGTGTTTTAATTATATTGTATATTGAATCCCTTTTCTAAATAATACGTTATTCAGAAGACATTTGTATGAAAGAATAAATCAAAGTGAGGAAGTAATCGTTTAGCTCGTGACATTTCTTGTTTACAAATCACTGCTCACCGACTTACATAATTTTACCTGTCAAGATGGCGCGACTTTTTCAGACTCTTCCGCATCGCGACTGTTCTCGCACGTCATATACCGTACTGCTACTGAAAAAAATAAATTATTAATATGGTCCATTATGTTGACAAGAAAATGGTCAGCACACATCAACGGCAAATGGTACAAACCGATAAAAGGGTGATCAAGTGTTTTTACTTCAACAGCCCCTCGTTCACTCTTGATATAGTGAGAGTTCAATGTTGATCTGTCATTTTTTGTTCTAACGTTTCCTGTTTTGTATTCTGTCGATATATTAACATTGTCTTTAAACTATGATTTAAATTATTCGTGTAAATTTTGCTACTCTAATAATTAGAGTCTGGAAGTGACTAAAGTCATATCTGTCAAGATAAGTCATTGCGATTTGAAAAAGACACATAGTGTCAAAACGCAGCTAAATTTGATAAGTTGTCCCATGTTAAAAGGCCTATCATGACTAATATTCAGGTGTCCGAATTTTATGCTATGCATCTATTTCCACAGTATATACTTCGAAAAAAAGATGACTATCATTATTGTCATCTCCATAAAACCCAACATCGTGTTTTCCTCTCTTAGTTCGAAATCAGTGGAATTATTAGAGCTTTCAACAAAATTTTGATTTTTTTCCTACGTCAGCGTTTGCATTGCTACAGTATTAAAATAAGTTGGTTCAGTATTTTGAATATTGTTAACTTGATAAAAGTGCTGTCAACCGTTTGATTTCTTCATTTTTGTAGTCTATTTTCATTACAAAGAATATTATGAGTAGATTTCCAGTGAAATTCCATGATGCTGTTATTAATCTTCACATTTTTTATATTCCGATTTACATATGTAAGCCTGCTTTTGATTGGATGACGTTCCTTAACATATATTCGGAAAACTGCAAGGTAATATAAGTTGTCATGTAAATTGACAACGTCATTACATGAAAAACATGGTGAAATTGATAAGAGTAACATTTTTCGCAGATTTCATTTCACCAGGGATGTTCATCGGAATATAAAGGTAATTCAGGTTACAGACGGGGTATATAGCGTGACATACCCTGGATGTTTATTATATTTCCTGGGGCGAAAACATCCATGGTATGTCACGTTATATACACTGTCTGAAACCTGAATAACATATAATATATAAGTGAAGATAACGCCACTCTAAATATAATCAAAGTACTGAAGTACTGTTTAGTCGGATTTACGCTTTAATTTCGTAAAAGATAATCGTAAAATTGTTTATTGTGCAACAAAATACTATATATATGGGAAATGTTGAAGGTATAGAAGATGAAGAACAATAAATGCATTGTTTCCTTTGGTTAATTTTACCATGTATCTGTAGGAATTTTGTGACATGTACATTTACTCGTTGACAATATCTCTTGTTTTTGCATTTATGACAGAGTAGTGTGGAGTTCTTATAAATATCTCCATTGATTGAGGTACATGCTCTCTACTTTTCTTCAGTTAAAATTTTCAAAATTTTACATTTTGGCTTTCATGTTTTCTTAAAAAATCATACTATTTTTTACCATCTGTAGTTATTATGCCCACATCTCCCCAATTTATTTGCCAAGTTATCTTGCAACCAACTCGATTAATATCCTGTAGTCGTTTGTATTTCGAATTGTCTTTTGGTCCTTCTGTCGAGCAATGGATGACAGTGTTTATTAGGGTACTTTGTCCGATATGTCTGTTGACGATCCCGCGTCCATTGACGTAGACAACCATGGACGTAGCGTTGTTCGACATCCAGCAAGTGAATTCTGCTCAAACCGATGTGCAGGTGTATTTGCTCATTGTTGAAAGCCTCATACATTTTGTATATTTTTGCGTCTAGTAAATGGGTATGATAAACGCGTATCTTTTGGTAGTGGTTTAGTTACTACGCTAGTTGATTTCAAGGCTATATTCGTTGAAAGCTGTCCAATGTTTAGTGACGGTTAAACTGGTTAATTATAGCACATGGACAAATGTTATTGATAATACGAGGAATATTAAAGGTTTCTTAATTAAACTGCCAAATTTTAGTTCCAAAGAACTGATGTATGTTCTGTTTTATCTGATACAAGTAAGTGATGACAATGAGATATATGAAATACTTATTTGATCATTTAAATACAATTAATACCCAAGTTGTGTTACAAAGTGGTTTCTGGCGGGCTCAATAAAGACCATAACGCCAATCACAATTAGGGTTCTTTATTTGTAGTTCAAGAAGAAATTACATACAGACGAAAAACCCTGTAATAACAATAATAAATATAAAAATAACAATATCACATATTACAAATTATTTAACATACATATCACATAAAAAACAGTAAATTTCGTTATGCTGTATACGTGTTTCATATAATGCCTTTATGGTCTCAAACTATACAATGTAAAAGAGAAATTCTGTAATACATTGGTTTAGACAGCATACGTGGACATATTTAGTTGACAAATTTTTATCCAGCGATTCCATGAAAATGTGTTGGTATGTAATTATCATTGAAAATGGATAAAAGAAGTACGTCACATGTAAATGCCATATCTTGACCATATTAGGATTCCGAAGTAATAAGGGAACATCTTGCATAAATTTGGCAAAAAACATAATTTGCATGATCAACGGATCCAAACTTCGAAAAGGGGGATTCAAATGAGATCCAGAGAAAGGAGAGGTTCCAGACTAATTTTTGCCATTTTTTTAACTGTTGACTAAATTCTGCACGAAATTATTTTTTTTAAATCGAGAAAAGGGGGAGGTTTCCAACCCCGAAGTCCTCTCTTAATCCGCCAATAAAAAAAAACATGAATAATTGTTCATCCTTTGTCTCTTAGAGGGAAATATATCGCCAATTTCATATTTTTTTCAATATCGATACAAGAGCCATTTAAGTTAAAATTTTGAATCAATTCTGAATCAAATTAGCAATACGTGCAAACCACGCTTACTAAACTAGAAAGAATTCTAATTTCTCGGTTTATTATTTTTATTTAGTTTTTTGCATCGTTTAAATTCAGAAACATTTCAATATTAAGGTCACAGGTTATTGATTATTATTTCTACAAATACGGTAATATGTGAAGTTATTTATAAATACTTGTCACGTGACACTAGGTTAACTGCTAAAATATTCCCTCCGCAATTCTATTTTAATTGGGCTTATACCTTACATTTATATGTCATATTTCTTATGCTGTTTACAATAATGATAAAGAAGTAATTCGCAATGAATTTGGCCGCAAAAAGTTGATTTTTGATCTCGAAGTGAATATTCATACCCGGGATTTTTCTGAAGAAAGTGACAGCATAAGAAGGATTTACGTACCGTTAATCCTCCTAAAAATCAGATAAAGATATGAGTTGATGGAACGATTGTAAATGAGAATGACGTTATTTGACATCGATCTCAAAATTCGACGTCAATTACAGTCGGGACGTTTATCTGAATCTGACATAAGTATACTTTCAAGATTTCTTCACAGTTACAAGACAACCCATCGTAGTACTGTAATAAACAATGAAAGGATATGGAGTAAAAAGAAGTACACCTACAAGTCTTTGTCAATTATTTAGATGTAGTAAGACTTTACTTCGAATTAATAATGCACAGTGTGTACGTTTATTCTAATGAGATATTGGCTGCTTTTTATGCTTCTCGTTTTTTAACTCCAGGTCGACGAAAAGTTGTTATTGTTTGGGATAACTGAATTTTTTTTTTATTGAATAAACATTAAAAATTTGCACTTAAACTATACTTTATGAAGTAATATCTTAAATAATTTGTCCACGACGAAACTTGAAAACAAGTCTATCGGAGACATTTTATTGCACATCAACCATCATTTCCTTAACTGAATATGATGATTTCGATTGAGCATTTCCTTTCAAACTAATTTCACTTCTATAGATAAGAGACGGTTTCGACAGTTTAAAAATCTCATTTATTTTTATACAAGGAAGTATACAAGGAACATTTTATAATACGGTAAGGTATTATTAATAAAACTATATCCCATTTGTAGATTTTACCTGAGGACACATAATTTTATTTGTACTTTAAAAAAGATGTAAGGGAGATCAAAGTAAATGCCTGACAGTTTTAAGGTGATTCGGGTGTCTAAAACTGCGCGAAACTTTTCGAAAAACTTGTATTTTATTAAGGGGAGATAATTCTAAAGCAATAATGAGGGGGGAATCACATTTTCACGATTCTTTCAAAAAATACCCCATTTTTTTTCATATTTCCAAAGTAATTTCTTTAACACTGTTTATTCTACATTTTCATTAAAATCTATCGTTTATTCGCATAAAAAATTATAAATAGTATTTCTCCCATAGACTATATTTAAAAGCTTAAACTCTTTCAATGTGCGGAAGCTTCTCCCTGAAAACCAGTTCGGTGACCAATTGATTTTTACTAAAAATTTGAAGTGCATTTAATAAACTTTCAATCAAAGAAAATTGAGAAAAATCCATCGTTTTGTTTCTAGTAACCGGAACCGCCTTTACTATAGAAAAATTGGATATCTTATTTTAACATCTTTATTTTGCTCAGAAATGCAAATTTTTTGCCAATTACTGAAAGTTTACTGCACTAATGGTTGAGAATGATAACATAAAATCTGTGTAATTGATATCAATATGAATATATTGGATATGATTTTAGGTATTTGTTAAATATTCAAATTGAAGTAAATTTAATTCCTGCAGTTTGCCGTTCCACAATTTGGTCTTTCCAATATGAAATGTTAAAAACTTACGACTCGTTTTATCGTAAGATTTTTTTGTGAAAAGTTCTGCCGAACCTTTCTGTTCCGTCGTTTTGTTTCACGATTTCCAAAATTTCAATAATATTCCCACCAAATAATTTGATAATCATATTACTTTTAAGATTTGAGGGGTTATACTCAAGTTTTACTGTCTTAAATTGAATTTTCTGCATGGCGTTCACAGAACCTAGAAACGAATATTTTCTTCTGAAAATTCTGAGATTGAAACACAAAAATCTTGAAACACAATTCTAGTGCAGTCACTCTATATAACATTAAAAACAAGTTTTATTACTCCCGATATACTGGAATGATGTGCGTCTTTGCAATAACGTTACTACTGGTTCCCTCAGTAAATTCGTTGTTTTATTCCTCAAACTATGAATGCATCCAATCAAATAAGCATTTCAAACATTTTTTGAATAAACAAATTGTCTGTAAGAGATCATTCTAAAACATCCAATCAGCTGCATGTTATGTGAGCATAATTTTAATTTGTATCCTCTATTTCAGATAGACGATGCCAAGCCTTCGTAACATTCTTCGTGCTACCTTCGTTTTACCATGTACTGCTGGCTTAATAAAGGGACGGAGGAATGGTGGGTTCTCTGTACACGATGGAAGCATCGCTGGTATTGTTCTACTAACTACTGCTGTTATAATAATATTTGAAGTCATCATAGTAATACCAGTTGAAAAATCAAGATTACTTATGATCAGCTTTGTAGGTCTTGCTATTGCTTGTCTACTTCTTTGCAGTATAACAGCTGGGTGTCGAGATCACTGGACAGCGGAAAAAACTGTGAAATCTAGTAATAGTCTCAAATTAAAATTTCTTTGGTTTTTCTTCCTCGGAAATTTAATATATCAAATATTAATACTAGCTGTAAATATCGAATGTAAGACAAACAATACTGAAGTCACTCTCTTTTTCATTTTAACGTGGGCCTTTCAGTTTTTTCAAACATTATTTATTACCTACTTTTCGAGGTTTAGATTTGCGAATATTCTTGGTCTTTATTATGGACTTCTCGTTCTATTTGTGACAAATATTTCTCTATGGACACAAGATACTGTGTACGAATATGTTATGAAGCATACAACTACTACGACTAATAGTAGTCACAATACCAACAGTACATTATGTCTACAAAAATCAATTCTGGAAAAAACGGTAGAAATATTAGAACCGTATCTTGAACCAGTATTTTTGGAATATTGTCTCCTTAGTCTGATATTTATATCGGAAATGTGGCCAAAGTCGTATTCGGAACGGGAACGAAAAGAATTCGTCGAATCAGTGAGCCTCGTGGAAGACTATGAAACTCAGCCTTTATTGCTTAATGTTAGTAAACATACAGAAGAGACGTTCAGTCGACGGCATAGATCATCAGTTTGTGTTTTTGTGCTTGGAATGACATACACACTCAGTTTTATCATTGTTGAAAGTATTTTCATATATATACCTGGTATGGAACCAAATATAATTGTCTCCAACGCATTTTTCGCTTTTGGAAATCTGGTAAGGATGCCTTTAACAATTAAGTGTTTCTACGCATTCTCCGGACAACTACGACCAAAATCTAGTTCTCAAAAATGGATGAATATGAGCAATTTTGTATTAATTACCACTTCCTTTGTAACATGTGGATTTTATATAATTGAATGTTTTTTAAGGTCGGACTCATCTAAATATGAAATCCCGTATCTAATTAACTCAGTAATTCGGGTGATGGCCACAATGTTACAAACAGCATTCATCCTACAAATGAAACAATATAAGAAGATGGGTGATCAGAAATACTTTATGTCTATTCAGAATACGTTTCTGTTTATGTGTTGTATAAACTTTGGAATTTGGTTTTCATACACTTTTGTTACACCAAGATATAGCAATGAACTAAGAACAAAAGCGATATTTGAAAATATCTATTTTCCATTTGCAGTGTTTTACCATTTTGAATGTTTCATTGCATTTTATAAGTTTTTCACAGAATAGTCTGTGTTAACAAATAACAAAATACCGAAGTTACTGTTAATCTAGATTCTGCATATGCGCATTTCGACAACTTATGTCTCTTCGTTGCAGATCGTATCAAAATATTTGGAAATCCATATACCGAAATTTGTGTAAAATCTTATACAGAACAAATTACCCAACGTATTTTTATTATATAATAGCCTACATAGAATAGAGGAAATCTGGCATTAAAAAAAGTTTTATTCTGTACGTGATCTCATTTGAATGCAATTATTTATAAAAAAAATAAATAAAAATAGTTTTCTTATTTCGCAACCATAATTCTAAAATGTGTCAAATACTGACAAATAATGTCTCAACTGGAATTTGCTTTTGCACGCAGATGTCTCAAAAAGATAAAGTTTGCAACGCACCGTTTTGTCAGAATATATATGAAAAGATATGAACAACTTCTACATTGTTTTTTTTTTAATTTCAAACGGTCAATGATTTGAAGAAAAAAAATGGTTCTTTTTTTTCTTGTTGTTTGTTTTTGCCGAAATAGATTTACATTGCATTTAAATTATGATACACTCCATGACGTCACTCCACGATGTTGCTCAAGGTCCAACAGGAAACTACAAGCTTCTTCTATGTTTAAACGTACTAGTATTTAATTCATTTCCTAGAGTTTTGATTTTATTTGCACTGAAGAGACATAAGTTGTCGAAGTTTCCATTTGCAGAAACTAAATTCGTAGTATAACTTCGGTATTTTTTTATCTATAAACAGATAAATGTTCTAAGATAGTGGTCATTGAGTTAGTAGTATTGGGTTTTATTCTCATGTTTATGATACCATAGGGAAACGGGATAGAGATAGGGGAGGTTTGGGTACCCATAAACCGGTTTAACCCTACCACTGGCTTTTGCTAGTGCCGGTACCAAGTCCGGCTATCCTGAGTTCCTATCGTTATTTATGTTTGTCTCTTGTTTTCATTATTGTTTTTCTGGTGCAGTTTGCTTGTAAATTGTGGCATGTAATTGTAGTTCCTGGCCATTGTAGGTGTTTGCTGTTATCCTGTTTTTGTAATATCATAAAAGCATAAAATTTCAAGTTTAAGATGAAACACAAAAAAATGCATTGTACGTTTTATGTTGGTATTATTTAACAACAGGCTGAGTGCAACAGTTTAGTCAGAGGGTCAAACAAAACAGCTGTTGTTTGATTACCCAGTCTATAACTGTTTTGTTATACCTTTTCAATCATGTCCAATGTGTTTTTGTCTTTAAAATATGTTTTATTGGTTTACCCATCTGTATTACATTTATGAAACTGCAAATTTTCAGTTTTGATAAATACCCTCCATTTCATCTGAATACAATTCCCATCGCCAATTGATTTGGTTGTGCAGACGACAGAAGATCATGTTATATGGGCGTGATGTTTTTGAACCAATCGAAATAAGACAAGTGGTCAACAGTTCTGTTTCGGTCAACAAGCCGAAAACTGTTGACTGGTCAAAAGATCGTTTTTTGGTTTTAGAAATAAAACAGACAAATTGTCGATTTTTTTCAATGCGTTTATATAAGGGAAATATTATAAGGTATTTAACAATTCAAAATAAAGTCTGACATTTTTCTTTATTCATTTAACAATTGAGGTGATCCATCTTTTTATTAAGTCTCCTAAACAAACTGAAAGTTTTTGTTGCGTTTCTTTTTATTATTATTTATTCTTATCCTTTCTTCTTGAAACTTGGAGCTTGTCAAAATCGGATCTCGGAGACCATTTGTTCTTTTAGAAAATTTTTTAGGGTGTAAACCTTACATATACGGATGTGCATTCAATTAAATTTGTTTCATTGGAAGTATTTTTAGTGTTCGCAAAGTTGTAAGGTTTGCTATAGAATCCTTTTAGGAAAATGCCTATTTTATTTGATTTTTGAGTTTTTTTGACCGACGATTTGGTTCACATTTACTTTTACTGCATCTCAAAGCCTTATATCACTAGCTTTATGAAACCCCATATAAATATGTCAGTATCAAGAATGGAAATTTCCCAATAACTTTTGTTGACGATTTAAAAATATTCAAAACTTTGAGAAAAATCTTGCTGAATTTTTTTTTATTACAACACAATGTATTTCCTGTATTATAAGGGAAATACCACTGCCTATTTCTTTTAAGTGGATAGAAAATTGATTGCTATTGATAGTGGGTCGCTTGATTGCCACGATTTTTTTTTTTGAAAGCCAGTTCCGTTTTGTTTTCAGTAATATGCATAAAATAATTTTTAAGGGCAACATCTGATATATTTTTTTTTCACAAAGTGGTCTCATTAGATTCAGAATTCTGAAATGGGAGTTCGTTTGCAAGACTCAGCGAACACAGTAAAAATGGTTATAACTTGTTTACCTTGTGTTAAAATCTTCAGTCAGTTTTTGCTACGAAAAAAAAGACTAACTTGGCTTTTTGTCCGATTTTAAGACATAAAGTAAAAACTATTCTGGAGAATCCCATGACGGGTTTCTAACATCAAAAAGTAGAACGCACCATGTGCTCTTGATAGCATGGCATCAGAAGCAAAATATTTATATTTTTTTGGACAACTGTTTAGCTATATGGTGTCAAAATATTAAAGGCCGAAGGATAGTTAGTACATGTATATAATAGAAACGGGGAACGTGTCAAAGAAACAACGACCCAGAAGGGAGTAATAACAACTCAAAGCCACCATAAGATCTTCAATGAACGGTGAGGAACTCCATACCCAACGGCAGGTCGGAGTCGGTCCCTAAATATATTTATGTATTATGTATAAAAATGGGGAATAAAGAGAAGTTGTCGCCCGGAAAACACTCCATCAACTGTATATTGAAAGAGCATATAGGTCTAAATCACGGCGAAGAATTTAACCGCCTCCACCCGGCACGATAGATAAACTCTGCGAAAAATAGAAAAAAGAAGGGAAACTGGGAATGTGTCAAAGAAACCTTTTCTTGTACAGTTTAAGATTGAATGCGACTTTTTGTATAGTTTTAAAAATATGAAGTCAAAATCATATTTCTAAATCAGTTATCGGGTTCTAATATTAAAATAGAGGAAAGCGACCTTTGACCATACAAAACAGTAATTTAAATTATCTATTACATTATATTCAAGATGTATTCAAACAAAAAGTGTTGACTTTTTTCACATATAGCATAAAGACATCCACTCTTTCCTTCCCCTGTTTAATTTGGGGACAATTTGTGTCTACAACAAGAGATGATGGGTCAAAATTTTATATACTGGATTCGTCCTTTAACTTCAAAGTGTCAAGGAGAATTCATACCTTATTGAATCGGGAATATAAAATTTTGACCCATCTTCTCTTGTTATAGAAACAAATTGTGACCAAATTAAACAGGGGAAGGAAAGAGTGGCTGTTCTATGTGTTGTATGTAAAAAAATTAACACTTTTTGTTTGAATACATATTAAATATAATGAATACATATTTGACTTCAAGATGATGAACAACAATAAAAGCATTGTTCTATTGTTTACTTTTACCATGTATTTGTAGGAACTTTGTTTCAATTGCATTTATTCCATATCCCTTCATTGATAATTTCATACTGTTTCTCTCTCCTGCAGTGTGGAATTCGTAAAAAAGATCCCCTTGAGATATATGAGTGGCCGTTCATGTCAAAATTGTGATATTTCTATCGCTTTATTTTTTTCTATCGGCTTACTTTCAATAAGTATCGCGATACTTTCAATAAGTAACGGCTTACTTTCAACAAGTAACGGCTTACTTTCAACAAGTATCGCGATACTTTCAATAAGTAACGGCTTACTTGTTGAAAGTAAGCCGATACAAAAAATATATGCATACTGAAAAAAGTATCGGCTTACTTCTCAAAAGTATCGGCTTACTTTTCAAAAGTATCGGCTTACAGTTTTTAATAATCATGTAACCAATAGAAATGTCACTTACAAAAGAGGTGTAACAGGGATTGTCTATACCGAAATCGGTTCAGGTCATGTGATTCCGGGATTCTAAAAGTTCAAAAGATTAACAACAAAATAATTAGACACACTTGTAAAGAAGCTAATCACCGGCCTCGTTAATGTGTAGATATACTAGCAAAATATGATAAATATGTTTTAGTATTATGAAGCCATGACACCCTACTCCAGTTTCATGTCAAATGCTGGAATCTTTACCCAATAAATTTGTATTATATTGGTATACCTGCGTCCAGTGTAAAATACCCCCTCTACCCAACTAGGCGACATTCATGGGCATATAGCTATTTGATAAGTTACTTAATAACACGTGTAGTGAATTTTTTCGACGCAATCTGTAGGTATTTCAATCTGTAAATATTTCATAATCAGCATTTGCAAAATCAGCGTATTTTTTTATTGGGCACATGTGTGTGATAGCGACAGTAATTTATACGAGTAGAGATCAAAGGATATTCATACAAATTACCGATAGTCGTTACTGAGGGGGAGGGTATTAATTGTTATTGTGTTATTGAGTTAAATTGATTCTCTGTTAGCTGTTTTTGAACAGTTCAGTTTGGTGTTATTGCAAAGAAATACCCAAAAAATTATTCTTTCACTTCTAAGTTAGAATTCCGACTTTTCAAAGCACCCCC
>MJUU01017985.1:63020-95843 GCA_002080025.1 Modiolus philippinarum
GTATAAGTTGTTAGTCCACATTTTGATTGTTCAGTCGATTTGTAATTCAACTTCTTATTTTTTGTGGTTAATTTGACCAGCTTTTTCTTTAAAGTTCAATTTGAAATACATTGATTGATTGATTGATAAATTAGAGTTTAACGTCCTTTGAGCAATATTACAGCCATATCAGGAAAAGAACAGTTTGATCAAAGTTAATCAAAAATATAAGTAAGAGAAGAAAGAAGCAATTATGGAAGGGACAACAGCTACGAGTTTCGATTGCCACTGGAAAGGGGAGAAATGGGAAGGGACAGGAAAATTAGCCTTCTACACGAGTTCCAGGGACAATATAGAAGGGGTCTTTACACTGTATGGAGCGTTGCATTTTTCCACAGTTTGGCTACAATGGTTCGCGGTCAGGCTTTCTGTATTATGACCTGACTGCCCCGCATAGACAGGGAATTCCCCTATCCACCAACTGGGGACGCACCCGGCAGCTCTGTAGCCGGAGCCCCTAAAAACCGATTCAGGTGCAGGGAATTTGAAATAAAATAAACTCCCATCACAACATACATTTTATAACTTCAAGACTTGACACGTTTTTCTTAGAATTTTATATACTTGTTGCCCTTTTTAATATCATATAATTTAACGGAGTTTTGGGACTTTTCTGCTCAAATTCCAAGTTAGGATTAGCTTGATTAACCAGAATGTAGACTAAGAGGTTATACAGTTGTAGACAGTAGCTATATGATAAAAAAACAGTCAAATACTGTACTATATAAAAATCAGAATAGACTATATATGGCAAATTAGTCGAATTAATAATAATTCATCTCTACGACAAGAGTTCAAATTGAAAAACACTCATACGAGAAGTGAAATTGAACACTGATAGCTACATGATTTAATCAATGAAAATTAACACAAGTTGTTCGAATCTTCGATTCTTGACAACTGAAAAACATATTGATAAAAACAAAGCAGTACGACAATGTAATACATATTCAACTGCGCATTTTATTCTTAGCATCACTAAGATAATACTTCTTGTGCCATTATAGTTTGTCAGTTTGCAATTAAAATTACCCAATCTTATCTCAGTACTGACAAACTTAAAAGCCACAAGAGGTATTGTCCTTGTGATGCTAAGCTTGTAATGTGTAGTTCAATATATGTTTTTTTACTGCTTTATTTTCATTGATGCTGGTTGCTAAATTTCTCACTTCCTGTCTTTATTGCTTTTCATATGTAGTCTTACGATGCACTTTATTGTACTAGTGCACTGGTTTTAGTTTTTAATTTAGGTGTTTCAACCCCTATTTTTATTTAAGCGGTGGGTCTCGTCAGTGGTCAGCCGCTTGTGTTTTGCAGATTTCAATAATGCATTTCGTCATACATTATGTTGGACCTAATGAAAGATTACACAGAATATGAACGTAGAATGCGTTGCAAATTTCTGTTTGATAATGGCAAGGACGATAAAATCCACCCATTTTATCAAAATACAGGCTATAGGCCAACATATTCATGCACAGCTCTAGAAAACTATCTTTGTGCTACTAAATATGAAATAAGCAAAATTAAAACACAGGCACAGGCACAGGCCAAACATGAGCAAATATGATTGTAAATCACTGAAGGATCTAAAATCCAACAAAAATATAATAATACGAAAGGCAGATAAATGCTCTACCCTTTGCATTTTAGACATAAATAATTACAACGCAGAAGGTTTTAGACAATTACAAAATGAAACGTATTATGAACAGATAAATGTTTCCCAAATAAATGAATACACTGGGAATATAATCACACTGGTAGAAAATGCATACGAAGGGAGACAACTAGATAAAGTAACATATGATTTTCTACTTCAGAACATGAAAAGTAATAAACTTGGAAAGTTCTTCATGCTCCCGAAAATGCACAAAGTTCTAGTAGAAACACTTAAGAATGCACAACTAAGAAGCACATACCCCATACCGGGTAGACCAATAGTATCATTATGTGGAACACCAATGCATAATATTGGACATTTCATTGATTACATTATTTTGCCGATAGTACAAAGGCAACACACTTACACACGTGATACTAAACATTTTATACAAAAGATAGAAAATCTTAAAGTTCCAAATGACGTAATACTCGTGTCATTCGATGCTTCGAACATGTACACAAATTTAGAATCATCTGAAATTCTACAAGCTGTTAAAGCAGCACTTGGAAATATCGATAGGAAAGATTATCCTATACCGATTCCAGGAAACGAAGTTATCCTAAAGCTACTGAAAATAGTGCTCGAAAACAACGAGTTCACATTCAGCGATAAAATATACCGCCAAATTATTGGTGTACCAATGGGTGGCTCAGCTAGCCGAACTAGCAGATCCAAGAATGTACGAGATACTAGAAAACATTCTGAGAAAATTCAGACATAAAAACCATATAGTATTCTGTACAAGATACAGAGATGATGGTTTCCTTATCTATAAAGGAACAACTGAAGAGATACACGAACTCTTCCAAATAGCTAATAATAGCCACAAACACCTTAAATTCACATATGAAATCTCAAAATTTGAGATGATGTTTCTAGATACATTAATATATAAAGGCCATAGATTCGATCTGAATGGAACTCTTGACATGAAAACATACACTTAGAAAACTGAGACCTTTCAATATCTCGAAAGGACGAGGTCACACCCAAAAGGAGTGTTTAAAGGCTTTATAAAAGGCGAAATTATTCGTCACATACGAAATACTAACAATGAATACGAAATATGCGAACTAATCGAAGCATTCAAACAAAGGCTAACCAAAAGAGGTTATAGCTCATCAGAAATTCAAAATATTATCAATGAAACAACAACATTAAGAAGAAAAAATCTTTTACAAGATAATAAAAGATCAAAAGCTAAAAGCTTGGTGTTCGTTACAAAATACAATCCCGCTATTAAGCAACTAAAGCAGATGTTAATAAATTGAAACAAATTGAAAGGTGCAAAACTATCTTTAATACCTTTCCAACAATCGCTTATAGCAGAGGGAAAAACCTTCAAGAATTACTAAAGAAATGATTCACTGATATAGGAAGGAAAACCTCAGAGAATTCGTGGACGAATAAATCGTTTATAACTGAAGGATAAACCTTCGAAAACCAAATGCATTGTAATTATTACAATTACATGAACTGTATAGAAAACCGTATTAAATAAACAAAAGATCGGTGCAATAAAAACTGGTGTATGGTCCAAAATATATTTTTGTGTAAAATACAATTATAAATAAACTAATCTGCAAACAAAAGCGGAGGCCACTGAAGAGACTCGCCGCTCATTAAAAATAAGAGTCGACATGTAATCAGACTATAAGCTGACAATACTCAGCAAATCATAATGTCATGACGACTATGTGGAAGTAAACAAACTACGAAAACACTGCATATTTGTGTGTAAACATAAATTACAGAGAAATAGGGTTTGAGGCCCGAATTAATCAGTACAGAGATGGGATTTGGTGCTTTTATTACAAAAGGTAATTTGTATGAATATATATTATATTGTAAATAGTATCTATTTCTTATTGTCTTTCATTGTCATTGTTAATGTTGTTATTGTGTGTCTGTATACCATTGTACTGCAAAGGTTTATCAGAATAAAGATATATATATAATATATCCTTTGATCTTTATAAAATAATGTCGCTATCACACACACATGTGCCCAATAAAAAATACGCTTATTTTACAAAAGCTGATTTTGAAATATTTACAGATTGAAATACTTACAGATTGCGTCGAAAAAAATTCACTGCATGTGTTATTAAGTAAATTATCAAATAACTATATGCCCATGAATGTCGCCTAACTGTGTAGAGGAGGTATTTTAAACTAGACGCGGGTATACCAATTTAATACGAATTTAATGGGTAAACTATTCAGCATTTGACATGAAACTGGAGTAGGGTGTCATATCTACACATTAGCGAGGCTGATGATTAGTTTCTTTACAAGTGTGTCTAATTATTCAGTTGTTTTTAGAATCTCGGAATCACATGACCTGAACCGATCTCGGTTTAGACAATCCCTGCTACACCTCTTTTGTAAGTGACATTTCTATTGGTTACATGATTATTAAAAAGTAAGCCGATACTTTTGAAAAGTAAGCCGATACTTTTGAGAAGTAAGCCGATACTTTTTTCAGTATGCATATATTTTTTATATCGGCTTACTTTCAACAAGTAAGCCGTTACTTATTGAAAGTATCGCGATACTTGTTGAAAGTAAGCCGTTACTTATTGAAAGTATCGCGATACTTATTGAAAGTAAGCCGAAAGAAAAAAGTAAAGCGATAGAAATATCACAATTTTGACATGAACGGCCACTTATAGATAGATGCCCTTGTATAAAGCGTTTACTCTATAAACCTTCATTCATTATCTATATACATTTAAGTTTTGGTGTACTTGTTCTTGAGAGAATCTCTCATATGGATACTATCATACTTTCATATTTTGGCTTTTTAGAAATTTTTGTAATTCAAAATTATTATTCTGACCAACTGTTTATTGTGACCACGTCGCATGATTTTTATGCCAAATTTTCTTACTGTTGGCTCGATGAGTGCCCTGTAGTCTAAATGTTGTGATTGTATTATATTGTCTTTTTGTCGGGCAATAGATGACGGCGATTGTAAGAACACTTGCCAGTTGAGTTTATGTTTGTTGACGATCCTGCATCCATGGATCAAAAAGCTAAAAAAGCATGGTATATAGCGTTGCTCGACAATTAGCAATGAATTCCGCTCAAACTGGTGCTAAGAACAACAATAAAAGCGTTGTTCCATTGCTTAGTAGTACCATGTATTTGTAGAGACTTTGTCTCATTTGCATTTACTCCATATCCCTTCATTGTTAATTACAATGAGTATTATTTTACAATGCCCGTTAACACTTTGAAGTTTCTCTGCAATTCTTTGTCTGTAAAAAAAGCTTTATTTCTGATCTGAAATTAATACAATAGGTGGAAATTAACGTTTTTCTCTAAAATACAAATTATGATATTGAAGAAAACCAAAAATAAAAATTTTGAAGTGTTTCTTTTTTTTTCTTTTTTTTTGCATCACATGAGTGTTACAGTTTAAAAATAGATGATTATAGAAGTGTTTCCTTCCCGTGTTATATTGTTTGGGTCTGGTGGATTTGAATAACGATTTCCTATATATCATATGTAAGGAAGTGCGTTTACAGTTTTCCTGTAGTGAAAGATGAACTTTAAACTGGTTCTGATCGGTTCGATACATTTTCATATTTAACATAATTAAATGAAGACCCGTGTAATTTCCCGCCACTTCTATCAGGTATGCAATCCTCGGTGATTTATGATAATAAAGGAAAAAGATTACACCACTTTGTCCCGATTAAGACCATATTTTATCCAATCTCGAAAGCTAAAATATTTGCAAATATCGGAAAGCCTCGCAGTTAAAACTGAACTATAAGTATTGGATAAAACGTGAAAATGAACAGGATCTTATGGTGTAATCTCTATTTATTGCCTCAAATAATGTTTGCAGTTTTAAAGACAGTATCCTTCTTAATTCTTGCACTACAAAATAAACAAGAACACGGATTGATTGATTTATAACATATCATCAATATCACAGCTATTTGATATATTACTCAGCTGCTTGTGTAAGGAAAGGCAATGTGATGGAAATTATGACAGCCATTAGAATATTAAAAAAAAGAACATGTTGCATCAGTTCTGAAACAATCTAAATTTATAAATGATAGGTTTGCATACAGCCAGGGTCGCCCGTTTGCCGGAAGATTGTGTACCATGTCCAAGAGATACAGGGTAAAATTATTCCAGGGTTAAATGGTGATACAGTCAACATAGCAACAATAATGCAGAATGAAAAATCAAGAACAAAGGGAAGGGATATAAAAGTGTAAAATTTTCATAACCAAAACAATAAACCATATATAACCAGAAACATAAGAGATAACGTATGCCTACTTGATGGTATAAAGTCATACAACCCAATTTTTACAAAAATACAAAACAACGAATTTTAATACTCAGTGAACAATCAATCAAAACAAATTCACTAGAACCAAGAACTCTGATAATACAAAGCATTCGTGTATGTCTTTAAGCGTTCTATAATTCATTCAGTGATATTGGTCTAAAAGTTTTGTACAACACAATAAGCAGAACATGCAACAAAATTATATACATTTTGTATTATACTCCAAATGCACATAAACAAGGGGGAAAAAGAAAAAAAAAAGACTTTCTGTATATCATTCTTGTAAAGATGTTTGAATAGCTTTATTGTTAAACTGTTTCCTGCTGGTTTCGGATCTTAATGAAAAAGCAAGCCTCATAACAATTTCAATACATTATTCGAGTATATTTTAGTCAAATTTACAGTTTACTTCAGTAAATTTAGTTTTCGAGGAATTATTAACAGTTCTTGCACAGTGGATCATTACGTATTAGAAAGTGATGGTTATATTTCTAAGTTATTCATCGGCTTCTAATATCAAAGAATGAATAAGCGTCCTATGAACATGCTAAAATGGCGATTCCGATTGTCCATATTGAAGTAATATTTCAGACATATCAAAATGGAAAGTGATTATGAACGGTTATTATTTTTTTTTTCATACAGCATGAAAAAGGCCCTTCTCCCCAACCTCGTTAAATTTTTGGAGGGCTGTACCCTGCAATTGGAGATGATGGGTCCTAAATTTATATACCGGGTTCACCCTTTAGTTTCAATTTGTTATGGGTTGTTCATACCTCGTTAGTTACTACTACGTGTACCATGACACTCATAGTTGGGTGCAGTCATAACTTCTCACAAAGTTAACGTTGTAATGTTTGCACTAAATTTACTTGATTGTTCTAGAAATGCTCTAAAACTGTTTTTAAATACTTCTAAAGTCAGGCATCGTTCTTCTAAAAAAGGTCATGGAAAAAAGTTCTAAAACTAATCATAATTTGCTCTTGAAGCCATCTCAAGGAAGTCAATGATGATACTGATCATAGCGTTAATTGAAAAAATGTATAACTGGGACCAATATAATAATCATATTTGTCCGAGTACATAATATATAACAAAACATGTAAAACTTTCTATTGTATAAATAAGGAAACGACCTGCAGGTGGCGAGAGTAGCTAATCTCGCTGTATTTATTAAAAAAATGCTTTAATGCCTAAAAACAATTGCAAAAAAACACAAAAAACAAAACTTTTTTTTTTCTATATTTGCTATTGTATTTCATGCTTTGAATGTTAAATTAAAGCATAAAAGGGGACATTTTCTTCCAGTAATTTGATTACAAACATATGACAAAAGAGCCATTCACTGTATTTGATATGACATAGATGCCCACAGTAATGAATTACAAAACGAACATTTTGTGTATTCACTATGATGTTCATGCCCGCAATGATGAAGGGTAAGGGTAAACTAAAACATATAACAAGGCCATGAAACTTCCTGTAATTTTACTAAAAGCATATGTGAAAAATACAATTTTTTTTGTTTATTAAACTTAAATGATAACGTGCCCGTGCGATCGTCGGAAAGATAGCCCTAATAATGCCCCTAATACAGTTATAGAACTGCTCTACCGCGCGTATGTTCACTTTGAGAACCGATTTGTGTTTTATATTATTTGAAGTGTTATATGTTAAAGCTGTGACAATTTTATGACCAATTAAAGAACTGTGACAGCTTTAAGAATAGTTTCAATGTTGAACCAATTATGACCGATTTGGTTAACGAAGTGTTGCTCTGCAACTGCTCTCAATTTACTTTAAGTTAACTTAGAGTTAAACATAACTTGAAGTTAACTTGGACGACAGGTTATTATTGTACTGAACTGTGCACGGTGTATTTCAATTTCAAACGTAACCATATGAAGAAATTTTTATAAGTCTTTTATTTTCATAAAAATGTATGATTTAATTTTAGTTTCAGGTTTTTGCAAATTGTATGAACTAAAATGTTTTTTTTACATCACATGCGTATTAGATACAAATTCCAATTTATAAACAAACTATTGTAGAATTATTTCTTTCCTGTATCCTGTATGGTATTATTCCAAATTACAATTTCCTATAAATTATATGTGAGGAAGTTTGTTTTCATACTTTTTTTCCATCTCAAAAGTTTCTTCGTTATTGACAATGTACATGTCATATTCACGGCTTGGAACGGAAATTTTATTAAATAAAATGATGGGTTAAATTAGGTTTAATGATCAACATCCCGATTATATTACGACTATTTATTATGTCCGTGTGCCCAGATTGTGTTAAATGTCAAAGCAGTGGTTGGTGGCAAAAAGTCGAACAACTTTTTTTCACAAAACTACATAACATTTTTTTTCTGTATAAACAATTAATTAAAACTGCTCCAGAAGATAGATAAGTAGCCTAAGAATTTTTAAGTCATTAGAATTTTATTAAAAAACAGTAAACTTATATAAAACGCAGGGTAAGATTTAAGTGTCTGACAAGTCAAACTACTTGGATTGTGCATTACCTTGGAGACCTATCGTTCACCAGCAGTGGCATCAAAATAAACGTTTCAAAATACAGAAACATCCAAGTTGAATAATGAACAATAAGCTCTAAACGCATTTCAAAAAGTAACTCGAGTAAGGAAAGCAATATTCCTAAAATAATTGTAGTACGAAAAGTACCCATTACCAAAATTATCGAAATTGGAGACCTAGTCCAGTACAAAGGGCATCAAACCCATGGATGATTTTGTGACAAAAACGAAAAAAAATCAAAAATTCAAATTTAAGAAAAGGACCTTCATTTCCACTCAGTCAGGAGGGTTTCGCAAAAGGTCCATTCCTCGCTTTCACCCATGTATTTCCTATCCAAGTAAAATAAACACTCACTGTAAAGAACATTTCATGCATCATTCCAGCACATTTTATTTCAATTTATTTCAGTATTATTAAAATATCACATTCCAGTAGAATATGTGGTGAAATTATGTTCTGCGCTTTCTCATCTGATCTGCACAAAATGCACTGTATTTGTATGTTACGGATTTCTATTTAAGGCAGGTATGATGGCTGCTTAATTTAGAAAAAAAATCAATCAAAAATGGAAATTTATCATTTCTTGTCCGTAAGATGTCAAAATGGCATCTTACGGATATAACGAAATATCTTACGGATAAAACGAAACATTCGAATTGTGTCTTGCATTTTCGTAGTAGGCTCTTAAATGGGCGAAATGTAAAAAAAATACAATCTCCTATAATCAATATTTTGATATGAGCAATTATTTCTTTTTTTCGGGAGGGGGTAATGCTGTTGCTCGTTATTTGATCTTACCAATATCTAAACAAAATTGACTCCTTTGATAATTGCTAAAAGTATGGCATGTCACGGCTGCTTTTTGGACGAAAGTTGTTTGCAATGACATCAACTTTTCTGAAGGTTAAAGGATTTTGTATTGTATTTTGCAATTTTAGTGGCAATTTTCATATAACTTATCATACCTACTCAAGAGGACAGGAAGAAGACGTTTTTCCAATAGGGTTAAATGTTATTATATAAGATCAATGGCGGCCATGTCTTTTTAATAAAATCAAAATACAACGAGCAATGTTTTACGGGATTTTCCATACATAATTATTCCAGTACAGTTAAAATTAAATACTTAAATAGTTTCAGAGCAGAAAATCGATGATTATCCAATGATATCTAATATTGATAGATGTTACGCACTGGCAGGCAAGTCGTTAATAAAATAAAATTGAAATAAAACGAGCAATTTTATACGGGACTTTCCGTACGTAATTTTTGAAAATTATTCCTGTACAATTAAAAATTCAATTATTAAGTTAAATATTTCCCATAGGATCTGATGTTGATCGATGTTACGCGCTGGTGGCAGTCTTTTTTTCAGGTCAGTATAAAGTGAACATCTTTTTTCAAAGGACCTCCTATCTTTTAAAGTTTGATTGAATTTGATTCAGTGGTATCAAAATATTATTAACAAAGGGCCAAATTTTGCAACATGTTCCGCACTGGCAGCTGTATATATTTGTTATTCAAGCTTCGTTGTTCTTCTTTCGATGTATAAAAATACAAAAATACTCAAGTCGGATGATAATTCAATTATACTTATCTGATTTGATCACGGGAAAGTGTTTTTAGTTTACCAAATTAAAGGTACTCCCCGTGTGTACGACCAAAACAGTTACGGTGGAAATTCATGACATTATATTTATGACAATTCATTCACTAATAAACATAGACCCGTAATTTAAATGCATGAGTAGGGTATGATTTCAAAACAAGATAAGGGTCCGCATCTTGAGATTACACATCCATACCACAAAAAAAAAAGCCAAAAAAAAAAGCAGAAAATCGAATGTGCTTTTTAGTATATATTTTTACGTGGAGAATACTTCGAACCTTATTGTATGTGTGTATAAGAGGATATGAAGGTGATTCATTACTTTAGAAACAAGGAAATTTTTCAGTTTAATGAATTAAGAATGATTGAGAAGAAAGGATGTTGAATGTTTTAGTCTGTGGGTAAGTAAACAATTTGTATTCATTAATTTGAGCATTTATTTTTTTTATTATCTGTGCTACTATTTCAAGTTTTATTTGAAATTGACATTGAAATTTCCTTTCACTACCTGATGTTCAAAGTGTTTTGTTTCTGTTTCGTTCTAAACTTTCATTGACTGCATACCCCTTCATTGTTTATTTAAGACCAGAGTTTGTCTCTCCTACATTATGGACTCTGTAAAACGATTCCCCGTGCGAGAAATGCATGCTCTCCATATATACTACTCATCAAAAGAAACGTCCACTTACGTTTTTGTGGAATGCGTTAAAATAAATGCATTTAGTTTTGTTCTCTTTACTTTATTATAATCTTTAGCAATATTCGATTCTTATTTCACTTTTAAAAAGAACACATCGGGTCAGAATTAAGAGAACTTCCGGTCGAGACATAAACATCATGTGAAGAAAGTCGCAAGGATATTATTGTCAAACAAGAACAACATTGACACATTGAATGATTACAAATAATTTGCCATTTTGAAATTATCGATACTTTAACGAATTTTCGAAAACGAGGTTGAAAAAGATCTGACAGTTTGACCACTTAGAGTAATTGCTCCAGTGTGACCTTAGATTAAGTGAAACGGCGATGGACATTTGCGCAAAAAGGTAGGACATTTGCGCAAAAATACAAGGACAATTGCGCAAACGATAAGAGGGCATTTGCGCAAACGAAAAGCGGTCATTTGCGCAAATGATAACTGACTTTTTTCAGCATATTTTTTTAATCACATGCGCTCTTCCGTAGGCGTTAGATGGACTTTTCCGTTGCCCCCTGCGCACCACGGTGAGGTTGAAGTAGGATTCTGAGCAGGATATAGTTCATAGCTTGAAATTATTTATTAAGTCTCTCAAATATAAAGTAATAATTTTAAAACGTAAAACTGGCACTATTTACAGTTTTAAAATCTATTTTGAAGTATGTTCTACCGATGCTTAATTTGTGACCAATTATGGTAATTGTATATAATGAAGCGGAGTCGTGATGTTTCATCATTGCTGTAGTTGCGACAGGCTTCCAGATGACTTTTAACTTTTTACTTTCAATTTTAGGAAGTACAACCTGATCATTGATGTATCTGTCAATAGTCTGTTGCTCAAAAATGCTTTCCAAAAACGAATTTTTGATATATTTCAATACTTGCTGAATAAAGGTAATTTGCACAAACCGGCTTTGTACTAACAACAGGTAACTGAAAATCCATTGCGCAAACGTCCTCTTTTCCTTTGCGCAACTGTCCCCTTTTCATTTGCGCAAATGTCCTTCTGTTTTTCATGGAAATTTGCGCAAATGTCCATCGCCCAAGTGAAAGGAGCCGTTAATTGGTAAAGAATTCATCACTGAGTTAACCGAAATGCATCGAATACAAAAAGTTTCGGAAAACGGTTGAAGTCATTTACTGAAAAACGTCAAAACTCCATAATTCAACCTTGACCTTATTTTTTATGGAAAGTTTTGTGTTTTTGGATAGTTTACCAATAATGTTTTGATTTTATCATTCGTTTCCGACAACTATTGACTTAATGTTGAAGTCCGCATTTTTTTAACCACTGTTTCGAAAAAAGTCATTTACATCACTCATTACGAGTGAAAGTTATCATCACAAATATGCAAGGAAGGAATGAAAATTGGTCTTCTCCGAAGTACACAGACATAATTTTAGTTTTATCAACAAAATTTCAAAATATATATATATATAGAATCAGAGAAGGTTGACGTTTCTTATGTTGATTAGTATATTTCAGTTATGGTGTACTTGTTCTGGGAGAATTTCTCGTATGGATGCGCTATCACACTTTCAGAATTAGGAATTTTATTAATTTGTAATTCTAAAATGTTATTCTGACCACCTGTTTTATTGCTTTTATAATGCCATGTTTTGTTACCAACGACTTGATGAGTGTCCTGTGTTTGTCTATATGATGTAATTGTCCACTAGCTAGGGACACTGGTACTTTTGTCGGGCTAAGGATTTCAGTGATTGTAAGGATACCTTGCCAGTTTAATTAATGTTTGTTGACAATCCCGCATTCATGGTAAGCAAAAACATGGATGTGGCGTTGCTAGACATCTAGCAATGAATTCCGCGCAAACAGTTGCTAGGGGGCGTCTTAAACTTAATATGAGGTGTGAGCAAAGCTCATGGTTTAAGGTCTAATGGGGACTTCAAGATGAAGAACAATTACAATAGAAACGTTGTTCCATTGCTTGGTTTAACCATTTATTTGTGGAGACTGTCTCGATTGCATTTTAGTTCATATCCCTTCATTGCGTTTTGATATATTCCTGATAGACGTGAAACAATAGAATCATTTTTCTGATAAAACTGATGTTGCCATTACTGTCATTTTTTGCCTATGTCGTCAAGAAGAAATACCGTTTGTTTCGTTCCAGAAAATACTAGGTTATCATTATATTCGACCTTTTCCTCGACTGGCATCGAGATAAGAGGCTAGAGCCTGGTTTCTGGTCTTTATGATTTTTTACAGGCGGCAATACGGAGTTCTCTTGAAACTTACTTTTATGTATATACATTTTGCTTCATTTTTTAATCATAAATTCAAATGATTATTGATTATTAGTTTTCAGTTATTGTTATTAGAGGTAATTCACTTCGATAATTGATATAAGGTTTAGAGCTCTATATATGGTAGAGTTGCATCATGTTCTATCTTGAGGTTTGACTATAATCCATATATGATATTTTGTCCCGTTTCCGATATTGTAATCTCAGTTGATTTATTAATAATTGCTATTTTTCAGAATCTTTTTTTGACTTACTTATTTTAACATTAGTATGTATTGTGTGATCTTGATTGTTTTGCAGATCTGCAGAGGATTGTGTGTCAAATTAAGTGACTGGAATTAAGAAATGGTAAAATATTTTAGTTAATATCATTGTTATACACCAAGGTTATGTTCAATCACTGTTGCAATTGTCACTACAGTAGTTTTACGATCGTCGCCATGTAACAATGTACAACAATCTATTTGACAAATGATAGTAGACATATTTGAGCAGATCGATAGTTTATTACCGAACTGACTTACACCGACTATGAACCGAACCGAATAATCCAAGTGGAAACAACAAAGAAACAATGACACAACATGAGTACGGCACAGACAAGAATGAAGACATACACATACAAAGATGAACAACACGGACCCAATAAAAAAACCATGGCTGAGATCAGGTGTACCGGTAGAGTCAGCATCTCCTGCTTCTAATAAGACACCCGCCGTGTTGAGCATGTCAAATCCGGTACAGGAAACAACAATTAAGCTTAAAAGAGAAAGATCTGTTGTAAAAAAACCCAGATATTTCATCGGCAGTGTGACGAGTGCAACCGTGGAGCAGATCATGATTACTCTTACGGATCACCGGATGATAATCTAACCCCGAGAAAAGTACGTGGATCAAAAGTTGAAGGAATAGAAGCCAAGTCTCACAATTACAGAGGTGAACATTGTCATCTCTCGGCAGTGGATACTAAGTGGATATAAAAGACAACCCATTCAAAAGTTGTACTATGCAAAGCGGATGTTATCCGAGGTAAGGCGGTAGACCAAATTCTTAATTCTAAAACTAGGGGGAGTAATGGGGAATATAACCCGGAAATATTTGGACATTTGGACTTTACATCAAATAACTAGTTTTTTTTTATTTAATAGTCTCTTTGGACATCTCATCAATAAGTTTTAGACATTTCCATAATTCTTAGTGCTTAGACATTTAATTTACACAATTCTTAGTGCTAATGTGACAAGTATCATATTCGTATATGTAACAACATGATAATCCCTTTCTTCACGATCAAGTACGAGTTTATCAGTACTTAATCGCGAAGGGGGGGTTATCATGTTCTTATAAATTAAGAATTATGAAAAAGTCGCGAGACTTTCAAATGTATTTATTCTTAACAAGTCCATGATTGGATAAAAAACATTGCCATACCTGTTTAACCAAGCATAAATTAATTAGATCTATTGACCTGGTCATATGAAGTTTTTATAGGTATGTGTATGCATGGATTTTAAAAGTTGCAAAACAGTTATAATTGATATAAAATAGACAGAATAATTATTTATGTACGGGTGGATTACTTGATTTAGCAAAAAATTGGATGGTGGTTTATTCAGTTGTGATTCTGAGCTAAATTGTATCAATAGATTGAGAGAAAAGTTATATCAGAAATATTTTAGATTTCAAAAGATTCTGAAGCTGGGATACTCTAATGCATTTTTACTTTCAATGTTATGAAAAAAGAAATTCTTATGTAAATTTGCTGGACAAAGGTTTTTTTTTTTTTTTGAAAATATATAATGTGAATGGATAATAGCAAAATACAAAATACAAAAAATACAAAAGTATGGATTGTTTATTAATTTGAAGGATATACATCTGGATTATAAGCTGTCTACAAATACTTTGAGTTTTGCCTCTATAGGCATTGGGCGGGTGTTGTAATTAGTGCATTGTGTAAAACATGAAGTTTTACAATGGATAATCCTTAAGTAAGAACATGAAAACAGGGGGTTCTTCATGAATAAGAGACATGGATTTCTCTTCATTGGTCGAAAGCACTTTGTCATGTTTCCTTTATTCTTTCGTTTAAACTAATCTCCCAATTATTTCTATTGTTCAAAATAAGTTTTGGAAGCCCGATAGAGTTATTTTATATCTTTGAACACTAATCTCTTTTCATAACAATTGTTTTAAATATCTGTATATTATTGTTATTTTTGTATTGTTAGTCAGTTTCGATCTTGGGACTGGAAGTGTCCAGATATCGCAAAATAAAAGTATATGATTTGGAATACCGTATTTGATTTATATAGCCGGAATTTACTCCAATTTTTGTAGGGTTCACACTGCTATTGCTTCAGTTTTGCTTCAGTTTTGTCGAGTTCTTGTGTGTTTTTGTTCCTTGGTTTGTCTTTGTTAGGTTGTCTTTATTTGGGGTTCAATATTTCTATGTTTAAAAAAAAACGTTTAGCTGATATTCAGCTTATGCTGGGTGTGATTTTTGTACACACCATACACTTCAGAATACATAACAATTGTGGAGTGTAATTGAATTTAAAAAATCAAGTCTCGTTTATATTATTGTTAATACAATTGAATTCATTTTGCATTGTATCATTGTTGATTCATTGATGTTCTGATTAAAATTTTCATACTATTAGGTGGTACTATCAAAGACTCTTTTAGTATACAGTCAAATCATAATGGCTACCGTTAAATAACTTGCTCATGTGAACCATTGAATTACCTTATTTTACCTTTACAGGTGAACGATGAAAAAGTTAATCTGCAATATTTTGAGGGCTGCTTTTGTGTTGCCATTTACAACTGGTGTAATCAAAGAACGGCGAAATGGAGGATTTTCAGTTCATGACGGAAGCATAGCTGGGATCGTAATATTAACAACGTGTATTATTACCATATTCGAAATCATATTTGTTTTGTCTACTTCATCATCAAGGCTTTTAATAAGTGGGCTACTGTGTATTGCTTTAATAAGCCTATTTTTCAATGCCTGTGTTACAAAATTTCATCCACATTGGAAGATACCGAGAACCGTTGAACCATCTGACAAGTTAAAACTGAAGTTCCTTTGGTTCTTTAGTTTTGGTAATATTACATTCCAGGCTATGACATTAGCAATGCATCTCCAGTGTAAATTGACAAAAGATGTTCTCCAAGTTGCTGTGTATTATGGAATGACTTGGTTCTTCCATATTTTTCAGACAGTTTTCATTCAATATTTTTCAAAATTCCAATTTACAAATGTTATTTGTTTATATTATGGGTTTGTCATTTTAATACTGACTAACATTTCAATGTGGGCTCAGCAAACAGTATCAACGTATAAAGCAGAAAATATAGTCATAAATTTCAATATTAGTGTTCATTCACCGTGTGAAAATGGAACTACATTGCTGCGTGCAAGTGCATTTTTGAAACCGTACTTGGAACCGATGTTACTTGAATACTGTCTGCTGAGTATGATTTTCCTTTCAGAAATGTGGCCAAAGCAGGTGTCATATAATGACCAAACTGAAATTCACAATTCTGTCACAGATTATGAGGAAATTATTGGTAGCGAAATGGCTTTCGTCAAGAGCCATGTGGTTCGTCGAGCAGATAGACCTACTTTCAACAAACAATCATCTTTAACGCTTATTATAGGTGTAGTCTATTCTGCAACATTCATTGTGTTCGAACTTTTATTGGTACATGTATATACACCTGATATAGAGTTTCTAAAAATTGTTTCCATCGCGTACTTCATGTGTGGGAATTTAATCCGAATTCCATTATTAGTGAAGTGTTTTTATGCACTTTCGGGACAGCTTCAACCAACTGAAAAATCAAACCAACAGATGAATTTGAACAACTGTATAATTCTAGCGAGCTCTGTGGCTACATGTGGCTACAATATAATGGAAACTATAATCAGCTATCACAAAGGAAACAGTTATTGGTTTACAATTTTAGCTGATAATTGTGTATTGACGGTGGCAACAATTTTACAAACAATATTTGTCCTTCAGATGAGGCAATACAGGAAAAGGGAAACTTCAAGATCTATACTTTCTATACAGAATACATTTTTATTCATGATCTGTGTAAACTTTGGAATATGGCTTTCATACACTTTTGTAATTTCTAGATATCGAGTTAGAATACCATTGAGAATAACGTCAAGGTTTGAGCACTTTTGGTTTCCATTGGTTATATTTTACCATTTTGAATGTTTTATTGCATTTTACAGATTTTTCATGGAATGAACATTGTTGATTTTCAATAAGATTAATATGCATTTATTTTCTAATTATTCCTTTTTTGTCTTTTCATTTAGATCTTTTTGGTTAATTGTTCATTATCATATTTTACAATTGTTTAGTTTATGGTTTATATTTGATATGCACTGAAGACACATGATCATGAATTGTCGAAATGGCCATAGGCAAATCAGCAGATTTAATGCACATTGGACAAAGTCTATACAAACACATGGTAAAACAAAGCAATGGAATACCGGTATAACAACGCTTTTGTTGTTGTTCTTCGTCTTAAACGCTTTTATATTGCTAAATTGTTTATACAGTAGGAACGAGAAGACAGTTAAGATCATAGACAATAGACAATACATTTCAGCTGAAAGATTTAATTTACAAATGTTTTTTCCCGTAGAAATGGTGAACGAAGATATAGATACATTGTACAAATTGTGCACCTCTCATCGCAGATCTTTTTCTGTTCTGTTGCGAACAAGACTTCATGAAGAAATTTCAAAATGCAACCATACCAAACAGTGATAAACTTATTTCTATTTCCAATGATAACAGCGGGTATATTAACGATATCCTTACTATTGACAAGCCTTGAAGTTTTTATACGCCCGTCGAAAGACGGGCGATTTATGGTATACCCTCCGTCCGTCCGTCCGTTAACTTTTTGGTTACCTGAGTTTTTTTTCTGTAACCCCTTAACATATTGATTTGATATTTGATATATGAGCATATCTAGGTGAGATACAGATCAAGTTTGAATTTGGTTCTGGTCGGTTGATTTTGTACAGAGTTATGGACTTATTGAAATTTTGAAAAATATAGGTTTTCGGAGTTTTTTTTACTGTAACCGCTTGACATATTGATTTGATATTTGGTATACATAGGCAAACGAATACCAAAGCAAGAACGAGGAAAAGGAAAATTCTAAAATCATAAATCCAAAATCACGGCAATTCACAGCAACACGAATTGAGACAGTATGACAAAGACACAACAAACAAACAAAAATGAACAAAAACGCCACAATTCTAAAGAACTAGCAGTGTGAACCCCTATAAAAACTGGGGTATCATCAGGTGCTCCGGAAGGGTAAGCATGATCTGCTCTACGCGTGGCACCCATCACACTGCCGGTGAAAAGTCCGATTTTGTCACAGTCGGTGTTAGTCAGTCCGGTAACAAACTCTAGATCTACCCAAAAATATTTGTTCTCATTTGTGAAACAGAAACATTGTAATGGTCTGTCAAATCGTGGTGACGACCGTAAAACTTCTGAAGTGACAAGTGCAACAGTGACTGAACATACCCTTAATGTACAAGTTTTTGAGACAGTAAGTTCGCTCTGTTGATAAAATCGCTGTACAAACTACAGGCACGGCAATAGCGAATGAGTTGTGAAATGTACACGCCATATGCCGGAGAAGTGGGAATATTACTGCTCAAAAACGGGAAATTCACTATTGGAAAGTCGAAATCATCACGCTTTCAGACGTCCAGAGTTGTCAATGTAGAGGTATAGGTCCAGGTATGATGCTGATGATGGCGTATCAGTGGTCTCTTTAATTTCGAGTTCATTTTGGTATATAAGATGAAGGTTATCCTTAAATTGAGGATTGTTCAATGAAAGAACATCATCTATATAACGGAAACTGAAATTAAAGGATTTGGCTAGCTTGTGGTCTTTTTTCGGAACTAGCCCTTGTATGAACCTGGCTTCATACGAATAAAGAAACAAATCTGCTAAAAGTGGCGCACAATTAGTCCCCATAGGCATCCCTATCGTCCGCTTGAAAACTTGTCCTCCAAATTCTACAAATATGTTATCAATCAAGAATTCCAGCATTGCAATGTCATCCTCCTCTTTATACTTTTTGTGTGAATCAGTGTGATGTTAACAAAATAGGCACCATCTTTACCTATCACCAAATATGAATATCTTCTTTCACCTTTTTTAGTACAGAAAGACTGATGTATTAAATCCCGGAGTACTGACTTAAGCTTATCGTGTGGCAGAGTAGTATAAAGAGTAGAAAAATAAAATGTTTGACACTGTTGCAGTGGTTGAGTTCAGTTGAAGATAGATATTCTAACAAGTCTTTTGAGTTTTTGAGAATCCACATCTGATTCACTCCACTTGTTGAGTATACTTTATCACTATATATCTTGAGGCCATCTTTGACAGTAGTATATGAGTATATCTAGGTGAGATACAGATCAAGTTCGAATTTGGTCATGGTCGGTTGATTTTGTAAAGAGTTATGGGCCTTGGACTTAGTGAAATTTTGAAAAATATAGTTTTCCGGAGTTTTTTCTGTAACTGCTTGACAGATTGATTTGATATTTTGTATATAACTGTATCTAGTTGATATACAGATCAAGTAATAGTTTGGGCCTGATTGGTTGATTTTGTGTGGAGTTACGGCCCTTGGACTTTACTAAAGAGGTATGGCCATTTACCCGTGAAATTATTTCACTCAGCATACTAATTTTGAGAATGCATTAAATCTTTTCAAAAACTGCTATAACAGGTTATCTGTTGTATACACTATCAAAACAAAATCAATTTAAATGCATTTTCGTACATTTGGATAAAAGATTGCCACTTGAATGCAATTTTGGCAGATTTTTACAATTTTTTTAAGGTTTTTGTTAGAATTCGTTGTATAGGACACCCTGAACAAAAATGAACTAACCTCCATTTACATTCTTTAGGTAATAGAGAATATCGACAAGATACTGTGCTTGCATCCGTTAAATTGGCTTTGAGATCGAGTGACCTGAAAATTTTACACACATAGTAGCCTCTCACTGATGCTGTCGATGTCTACTGAAATATATGATGATTCCCGACAAAATCCTTCAGCAAGTTTTGAGTTTGATTTTTCTTCCCAGCACCCCTTGAATCATCTTTAAAAATTACGTGTTGTCATTTTCTTTCCTTTCAAGATTGTGGTCATGAAGTTGGTAGTCTACCTATATTAGGTTTTAAATATTCACTTGTTAATTATACTATAGGGATACGGAACAGATATAGGGGATGTTTGGGTACCCATAAACCGGTTTCACCCTACCGCTGGCTTTTGCTAGTGCCGGTATTAAGTCAGGCTGTCCCGAGTTCCTATCGTTGTTTACGTTTGTCTTTTGTCTTATTTGTGTGTTTTTTCCAGTGTAGATCCATGACAGTTTGTGGCATGTGATTGTAATTTTCAGCCACCATTGTAAATGTTTCCTGTTAACCGCTGTTTTACATCTACTAGATAGGCAGAGAAAAAGCTTACTTTGTGAAAAATGACACCGAATAAGGGGAAAATGTACAAAAAAGAGATTTAAATATTAGAGTTTCTGATCGACAATATATTTGTCCAGTTTAGAGGACTTGTTTTTCAACAGACTATCTGAAATCTACTCTAGCCGATCTGTTTCTCCACTCTTCAAAATAAAGATAAAAAAACTAGCCCAATCCTTTAATTTTAGTTTCTGTTATATATATTATGTTTTGTCACTAAACAGCCCTCGCTTTGGTGATTTTCTTCATCTGATCTATCCAAAAGAGCTCGAGATTCAGGATACTATGGACCACTTATAGATTCACGTCTTCCCGGATTTGACTACCGACTTTGACATTTTCCTGGATTGACTCACTCACAGTGTGACGGGTGCTGTTAACAGAACAGGACATGCTTACCCTTCTGATGTCACTCTCAGTTTCACTGGAGGTCACACTGTGAGTGCCTTTGTTTTGAATGTTGTGATTTCTATTTCTGTGCTTTTTATGTGTCTGTCTAACGTCATTGTTTTGTGTCTAGCGTCATTGTTGTCTGTGTTCTCGTTTTGGCCAAGTTTTTGGACTTCGATTTTTGTAAATTTCACTCCTTTGTTCCTTCGGTATTCTACTGCCGTTGTTTCCAACAGCGCCGGCATGTGGATTTAACATCTTCCATATTATTCGCTTCTCAAGGGCATGAGGTGATTTCATTGATAGAACCCAGAAGCTCGCAAGTAGGCTACTTAAACAAGGGAATGTTACCCCGAACTTGAAGTCATCACTATAGAAGTTTTCCGGTCGACATCACGATCCTGTGGACCGCTTTTGGATATCTGTTTTCCAGATGACAACAGGTCTTTCCCTTTAAATGCTTAAGTGTTCTCTCCTCTTCCGGATTTGGAATGTTCATTACGGCAGATGTTTTATAACAAGCAAGAGATTCTTACTCTACCGGTGCACCTGATCTCATTCATGGTTTTAATTTGGGTCGATGTTTTCGGTATTTTGTTATAAATGAAATTGATGGTAGTGTAATGTCCTCTCTAAACACATTTTTTTTATTTGTACGGATGGACAAACGGACAGGCAAGGGTAAAACAATATGGCTCTTTGCAACTTTGCATCGCAGGGCCATAAAAATGTGACTTTCCCCAACGTTCAGATATTGATAAAAAACATAAATAAGTTATTGCCTTTACGCCACTAATCTTTGTTGCTCATGACAAAATTGCTGAGATGCAAGTTTTAATGGATAGGTTCTAATAGTTCGGACATATGGAGTCTGCCGCGTACATATACACTTGATCAAGCGTTTGAAATTATCAGTGAAGAAAGATATACCAGGGGTCAAGCAAATACATTTAAAAGATACCTTATTTATATAATTCGATATTACATCGTATCTTACAAATGTAACATGAGATAACTGAAATTTATATCAATTGTGATAAACAGTATACATTGAATGAGTTTGAACAACTTTTGTCGGTATAACAAGGGATGCAAAATATGTTAAAGGTTCTTGTTCTCTTTGTTGTGTTCCATGGAACATTTCAAGCGGCACTTGATGACTATGTAAACAGACCCGACCCACATTATCATTTCGAGGAACTTTCAAAGGAAACTGGACCAGGGTATACTCTGTATATTCTAAATATGACATCTCAGAAGTGGAAGACGGGTAAATATTTTGATTACAGGTGTAGTTTAATAATATTGAAATAAACCATCAATAATACCAGTTCCCTTATGATGCAAGCTTATTATCTATTCCTTGCCCGATTAGTTATTTGTCGTACACAACGAGACTTTGAAGCTGGAGTTAGATATGAACTTGTTGAATCGCTTTTACGGGAATTTCATTGGTCAAGCACAAATAATAACACATCACGCGTGATGTGCTAATGTGAAATCTCGTTTGTCGTGATTAACGTTACCTAGCAACGGTGTTGTCAACAGCAATTCGGCACTAAATATTCATGAAAATCATAAGAGAAATAGTTTTAACAACTCGAAAGAATCGTATATCGCTGGATATCAACTCTCGTTATGTAATTTCAAATATAATAAACCCACCAAAGGCTCGTTTATTATATTTTGAAATTACATAACTCTAGTTGATATCAATCGATATACAATTCTTTCTCGTTGTGAAAACTATAATTAATGCCAAAACTTATCCAGCATAAAACAGGGACAGACACACACAAACCAAATAAAACACAAACGACAGAATAATACTAGTCACATTTAAACAGTATAATTAACTCACTATCTAAGATAAAACTACACAACAAAAATGCAAGTGACTTGTTTAAAATACCAATAACCATCAGAATTCTGCAAACATATTGTGTTTCCTATTTATGATTCAAGGTATTAGATTGACTCAAAAGAATATTCTACGACAAAGCAAAGTACTCTTGTAGAAGTTCAGCATCAATATACCACATACATGAAATAAAAACTGTTCTAATATGGCGCTCTTCTTTCGCTTTGAAACAAAGCTATGCCCCTATTCCAACAATATTTTTAGCACATGCGTATATTTTCTTTCTACAAACGGAAATTCGTAATGTACAGTTTCACATTTTATTTACTCAATATTATTATCAAAATCATCATCATTTTTTAAATCACATAACCCCTCATATTGCCAATGTATACACACTACCTGCATACATGTTTGTAATATTACGCTCGATCTTCTCAGCTTTTGCTTTGTTCACAAATCTATGCTGTAATTTCAATATATATCAAATAATCTTTTATGTACACATTGCAAATTTCATTTACAGCATATTTTGTGCAAAATAAACTCTTAAATAATGAATTACACAAAATTCGCATCAACAATTTTACAACAGCCACAGAATTTAATACTCGGAACTGAACTTGACATAACGGTAACCTGGCGTCATCTTGTTATGAAATCTTATCTTTGTTACATGTCATGCTATACGATTTAAATATAAATTTAAAAATTCTGAACGTTGATAAAATATTAAAATATGAGTTTTATTCCTTTCTTTTTTGCTTCAAACATGACTCAACTAAGCAGTCATATAAATCAGAAATGCAACCAACTCACACGTATACCCGCTTCGATTTTAAAATATCAGTATTTTATATTTTTATAACAGATTATTTGTATTAATGTATAAGCTAAAGAGCAACTTGTATTAGTAAAAATAATGCATATAAATTGCTCTTTGTCAATTTATGTGTTTTAATGTGCAGATGTCAATTTATGTGTTTTTGTATGCAGATGTCAATTTATGTGTTTTTGTGTGCAGATGTCAAATTATTTGTATTAATTTATAAGCTAAAGAGCAACTTGTACTAGCAAAAATAATGCATATAGATTGCTCTTTGTCAATTTATGTGTTTTTGTGTGCAGATGGTAATTTATGTGTTTTTGTATGCAATTTTCCGACATATTTTAATTTTAGTGTCAAACCCTGTATTGCACCCCCTCCCCAAGAGCCGCTTCGAATTTTCGAAACGCTTGATTAATATACTAGAATCGAAAAAGAACATTGCAATTGGGCTCTTTGCGAATTCCTTATATTTGGTCATTTTACACCTCGCTATTGCTCGGTATAACATTTTCACAAATGTTCTAATTCGCATAGAGCCCGCTTGCACTTTTTAATATAAAACAGGTAATGAATTGAAGAATCAGGTATGCAGGTATACATCATATGCCATTGTAACCGACTTTTACATGGACAGAAGTCGAGTTTCCGGATCAGTTTTATTGTAGGTCTTTATTGAATTGACATTGTGACAATCAACGTGAGATAATTATGGATTGGCCTGTACTGTGAGGAATGCGATAACACGAAATGCAGTACGAACTGAGAATTCAATCCGAAACTTTTATAATTAACATACTTCTTTAATGTGAGATAGAGCCTTTTCTTTATTATAATTAGTTTTTTATCTAGAAATGTAAGGCGAGACATTCAGTATACTGCTGGTAAAGTTGAAGACGATTGCAAAATGGTGCACTGATGATATCGTTGCTTGACAAGAATTGAAAACCCACAAATTAGTGAAATAGATACTTATTTATACTAGTAACTAATTTGCTATCAAAACTTATGTTCTTTACCCAACAAGAATATTAACTGTTATTTGTCCATATATTTCTATTAGAAGACAGACTGGATCATCCTATTTGGTGGCATTACCTGACAGTAACAATACCGGATCAAATAAAGTACCCAGATTCTGCTTTTATGTTGATTGATGGCGGATCTAACCACGATGCGTAACTATATTTTTTATTAGTATTTACGGATTCTACGCAGAATATTTCAGTGAAATTAGAATATTTGTTTTTCTTTCGGGCAATTGGTAAAACATCTATTCACACCAACACATAAGACGAGTTTTGAAAAAAAAACTTATATATTTTGGAAAAAGGCATGGAAAATTCAAGCCAAAAAAAAAAATGAAATCCAAAATAGAAAAATATAAAATATAATACAAACGAAAAAGAACCAAACAAAAAAGGGAAAAGCATACAAATAATAATAAGACCCAAAATGGAAATAACATAACAAACAAAGACAAAAATCAAAGCTCCGATGGAGCTGAATCTCGAAGCCCTGAAAATCTACACGTGGCAAAACTGCGTAGTCATCCAAAGAACTGCTGCATACGTCTGCATGTATTAAGTTATTCCGTAATACGTGTGTGATTTCGCATGTCGATTTCATTGCTATAAATATACTACAGTATGCAATACACTGTCACAGGTAAACAAATGTTATTTTCATCTTTGACAAATTACCGCGCGACAGGTTCGTTGATCCGAGACGCAATATAAAAAAAACGAGTAATTTGATAAACATGAATATTGTTTTCAATTTAATAAAACAACACCGTATTCAACTCAAGAAAATGAAGAAATATAACTTATAAACACAATGTATACGATTTTGAAAGAAACTTGCGCACTATATTTTATCGGAAGCACGAAGATCATCTTTTAGAGCTGTTAATAGGCTTGAAGCCTCACGTGATTTTTTCTTTCCATTTTAACATCTCTCCAGCCATTTCATGGCTTAGGGAAAAAAAAATCAAAACTCCGATGGAGCTGAATCTCGAAGCCCTGAAAAAACTTCGTAGGCATCCAAGGAACGGCTGCATACGTCTGCATGTATTAAGTTATTCCGTAATACGTGAAAATAATCGGATTGTTTGATTTCGCTTGTCGATTTCATAACTATAAACATGTGCAATACACTGTCACAGGTAAACAAATGTTATTTTCATCTTTGACAAATTACCGCGCGACAGGTTCGTTGATCCGAGATGCAATATAAAAAAAACGAGTAATTTGATAAACATGCATATTGTTTTCAATTAAATAAAACAACACTGAAACTTGCGCACTATATTTTATCGGAAACACGAAGATCATCTTTTAGAGCTGTTAATAGGCTTGAAGCCTCACGTGATTTTTTCTTGTCATATTAACATCTCTCCGGCCATTTCATGGCTTCGAAATAATGACACTAGCAGTACTAGTAGTGGACACTTCCACAAAACCTGAGGTACTGAGAAAAGATGAGCATGATATGCCGAACTAGTGGTATCGGTAATACGGAGTCATAGTCGGTATGCGTCGGTCCATTGATGAAGTCATTTACATAGGAGAGTTATCTACTATCAGTAAAATTTGCAGGTTTTGGCAACAAAACTGTACAAATTACACGATTTAAGTACGACTATTTTATTCACACAGTTTGTACTGAGAAGTGACAATTAAATTTCAACAATTAAGATAAGTTTCTAATTAGTTGATCGGCATGGTATTTTTGATTTTATCTGGTTAATTTCATTAATTGAAACATTTTATTGCTGATCATAACACGAAATGATTATTACTCCTATGTAAATCAGATGTAGTGTGTCTAATGATAAGAGACCCATTACATCTATTACAAAAAAGTCTATTTTTGTGTGAAGTCTTTTTTTCTGTGAGTGAAACATCATAAAGATCTGTCGCCATGATTAAAAGTCTGCATAAATTTTAATAGAGATTGAATTAAATAAAGTTGCCGCATTTAGGTTATCGCTTTTTACAATCCGGATTAAGACGGTTTTAAAGGGATAACTCAGTCAGAAAACCGGTTAAAATAGAACAAAAGAAAAGGAACTCTTTATATAATGAGGTAAAAAAGTGACTTTTTTATTCTGTTACTTTTAGCACCCTTGCTAAAAGTTATGTAGAGATATTTTTGGAATTATTTTTGTCGAACGTAAATTAAAACATATTATTTTCAACTGGTTTCGATAGAAAAATGCACATGAAACGCTATCGTCTTTGCTAAATCGTCGCAAAAGGGTGAAAATAGTGGTCACTTTCTAAAATGTATCGTATTTTTATTTTTTTATGAAAAAAATACAGATATAGAAAAATGATTTTTCTTTCTGATGGTTTTATTGAAAAGTTAGCACAAAAATGTTCCAATTTTATATTCATTTTTAAAGTTGGGCAACTTTAGGCGGGAATCCAAACAATTTTTAATCGAGTTCACCGTTATTTTACGCAACCAAGCACATCTTTAAATCAGTGACCCTCTTCTCAGATACAAATCACATTATATTGTAACTTAATAAAGATTTTTTGTGAGAAATGTTTCTAATACTTATCAAATCAGATTTTTTGAAAATAAATATGCAATATGTTATCCTGACAGAGATGTACTATTGGGTGTTATTAGTTTAAGGATATAAACAACGGTCTCTTAATTTTGATTTTAAGAGGATGAAATTTCGCTTTCTGTAAACATTAAGTAACATTATTAAGTAATATTTCTCCACTTCTGCGAACAACCATAAAACTTTGAGTCTGTGTGTGTGTTTTTTTTTTTTTTTTGGGGGGGGGGGGGGNGGTTGTTTGTTTGTTTGGGGGGTGGAGTGCGGACTTGTTTTCTTTTTCATGATGAAAACAAGTCGGACCAAGTTTTTTTTTATGGAAATTCAAATTATTTTTTTTTCTACACATATCCACAACATCAAAATCGGTTTTCAGCTATTTTCACAACAAAAGATTCTTAAATGTATCCAAGTAGTTGATAACAGAATAATTATGACCAAAACGCCCCAGTTGTAATTTTATTATATTGTTGGTCTATAATTTTACCCCATACTCAGTAATGATTCAGGGTAGTGCCAAAAGTGAATCATTTTTAAACAACAAAATTTGCGACAGGTTGCATATGTATACACGATCATCTTTCCTCCGTTGAATTGCGACACTTTATTAATGGTATAGTCAATGATGCTTGGTATTTAGGTCGGTTTGGGTAGTACATGACAGTCTGTTATATTGCTGCCCCAATTTTAGAATATAACATGAAAATGGGTGTTAACGGGCAAAATATTTACATGTAAAGATATGGAAAAAGACGGAGCAGTCCGCATATCTGACAATATTTCAGAAATCAACGGTCGTAACAGCCTTAATACAAAATTCCAAACAACTTATGTTTTTTCTATAACTGTGAAAGGGGACATACGACCCTCACTCGCCCATTGACTCCGCACTTGTACGCTATGGCCAAATATAATGGACATGGCTTCAACATCTTGTTAAATTTCTGGATTATTTTAAGAAAACACATTTCCCCATTCATGATTTACGCTTACTTTGGTTACCTTCCTTTGCATGGAATTGGTCATGAATTGTTGATGTTAATAGTGATACCACTATACAGTTACACTACAGACATCAATTTATGAAATTATTCAACTAGAACACCTTCCACATATAGTGATTGAGAAATAACCTGACATTCCTTTTCCATACAAACTTTGTAATATGAACAAATAACTTTGTCAATATTGTTACACTTGGGGTAACGTGTTTTTGTATATGTTTTGTGTGTGTATATAAACCGATACTTTGTACGCTATGTCGCTATATCTCGGCCTGTATATTCGGCGAAGAGGTTCTCTAATAATGGTTCCTTATACACATTGCCATTGGTAGCATGGCAGAAGACACTGGTTCCTCATAAAACTTGGTCACAGTAAAATAATTACTGTAGATACTAAATATAGATCTTAAATAAGATAGATCAATTCAAGTAAAGTTCAACAATTTAATAAGGATAACAATAAATTATACAACAATATGTTAAAAACCCTCCCAGAGCGAAAACAGATCAGAGACCCCCCAAGGACACAACACGGGACATGGTGAAATATAGCGTAAATATAAAGTCACAGGTCAAAATAGATAAAACTTGAAGGGGAAACGTACTCAAGGTTCCTAAATAATGGTTCCTGGTAGTATTGTGTTTGTATCGAACTGTGAGTGGTTCGCTCTGGTTTAATCAAGGCGCCTAAGGTTACGTATGCCTTGGTGACAGGCCACAGTTTTTTGTCGCCAAAGTCGCACATGCTTTTATAGTAAAATAGTAAGACACAGAAAGTGTGCCGCGACACAGTGGGCGGAGCAAGTTCTCTGATTGGTTTACATGGGCGGAAGTGTGCCTCAAGATCCCACGGAGATTACATGCGCACTAGAATGTAAATAAGAAATATGGCGCCAGTCTTGAAATGTAGACGACAGGTTACAAGGAAAACAGGGGATATTTACGCTATTCCTAGTGAACATGAACCCCAGTTACAATAAATACACCTAACGTGAATTAAAGTAACAGGTAAATGAAAGGGGACATGAACGTATAATGGAGAACTAAAGCTGGGAACAGGACCGGACCCCCCGGTCAAACAGTGAAGACGAACTCATAGCCTAACAATTTCCCAAAATATACATAATAAATGACAATAATACAATCAAATATCACGGACGCGATACCTGCAATAATAAATACATAAATTCAATAAAGTTCATAAATGTCCATATGTTCTATAAACGAGAACATCAAATATAAAGTTCATAACATAAGTGTCCATATGTTCTATAAACGAGAACATAATAATAACAGGTACATAACAATATCAAATGGCACAAACGGACGCGATTTGCAAAAATACACAACAAGAAGCAACTATAAAGTGCCATAAGACTAGAATAAATAATACGAGTATCGATAACAGTAAATGGCCCTAGCCCTATCACCTAACTCCTATCCGTAACACCACCCCTACCCCGGGAAAAAGAGTTCGTCCTCGAACTAAAAAGAGAAGGACACCTACCTAACAGCAACCTACCTATACCTACACAAAAAAAACTATTCCTCGGTGTTGTCGTTGTCGCTGCTGATCCAGGTGTCTCTGAGCTGAATTTTGGTTCCATCCGGGAAAGTACATATTTCTTCCTTCACGATTGATTTGGTTCCTTTGAGTGCGAATTGCCGGGAGTATTTAACTTTTTGTGATTATCTTGTGTTGTAGTGTTCTTGCTAATGGATGATTTAAGTACGAAGATGGTGCACCAGCAAAGAAAACTCTCGGATCTAAACATAAGTGTTCATAAATCTTGTCATTACTGATACTTATAGGTACAGGTTTGTTCCATTCATTTACAGGTTTGGTGCAGTCAATCTCCGATGTCTGGTATATGGTAGGAATCACTTTAGGAGATTTTTTAACGGATAAATCCAATGGCTTATCGGAAACACTATTTAACAAACATTGTTTTACAGGTAATGATGGTATGACAGGAGAATTCTATGACAGATCAATGGCGTTATGTATTGACGAACTTGAATTCTGATGTGCCGGTGATGGAGCTACAGATGAAACAACAGGAGATACAACAGAAGACGAGGATACCGGAGACATTATGGTGGCTGACATCACAGGAGGTAACAATTCAGTAGTTAAAGATGACGGAATGGCAGCAATGGCGGACGATACAGATGAAAACGTTGCAGATGGTGACAATACAGAAGAAGACGTTGCAGACGGTGACGATGACACTATGGACGGAGATGAATCTGATTTAGTTGGCCTATAAGCAGATAAAGAAGAGACGGTTAGGTTAATGACGGAATCTGGTTGATGTGCTGGTGATAGAGATGCTATGGACGGACATGAAACTGGTGTAGATACGGAAGCAGTGACGTTTAAATTAATGGCAGAATCTGGTTGATGTGCTGGTGAAAGAGAAACTGGAGAATTGAAGTCAGTTGAGCTTACTGGAGAAGTGGAGAGGTATTTTCTGAACAACTGGTCTGATGGTATTGACACAGCTTCCGGCAGGGATGGTCTATCAGCCTCTTCTCTCAGCACTCTCATCGGCGATGGTTCCGGCGGGTCTATTCTAAGCAGGTCTGCGAAATCTGGCATAGAATGGTCTAGCATCTCTGTTAGCTGATGTGTGGTGTTGGTATCCCAGATATCTGTAGTGTAAGGAGACGATGGTAATGCTCTGGTTACTGTAGACTTAACTATATCAGATCTTTGCGGTGTTGGTGCTGGAACAAGACTGAGATATTTCTGGTGAATTAATTCATGTTTTCTGACTCTATAGGCCTCTGAAGAAGATTTGGTATACGGGCACCATCTGCATGTCACCAATCCAGTGCTGCCATGCGAGATCCTGATGTGGCGGTTGAGCTGATTCTGTCTGGGAAATCTGCGCCCACATTCTTCACATTGACAGTCATACGTGTAGGTAGATGGTCTGTCCATTACTGAAAATATACAAAGAAATCATAAATATAAATTGTCAGCCACCTAATGTTATAAACGTAGTAATAAATTCGTTAAATTACACCATCAGACTTCATTTATACGTAAAATTTGTTTTCACATTATGGTTCCTCGCTGATATAATTATCACAATATAGATTATATTTCTCGCACTAATTTGAAATGGCACAAGCTGAAGAACAACAATCGAATAGGTATTGGTAGCATAACATCACTCTAAATAAATACTATCACAATTTGAGTAGCCGCACAATATCAATAACATTTAGGTCACTGGTTCTCATGACCACATAATATAGGTATGTAACCCAAATTTAATAAAACTTGACACGAAATTTGTTTGTTTGTACGTAAACACATGCTGTTTTCTTGGTCTTTTTTAAAATAAACCATGACGGTCACACAATGGTACCACACATATGGCAAGTCATAGTCAATGATGCTTGGTATTTAGGTCGGTTTGGGTAGTACATGACAGTCTGTTATATTGCTGCCTCAATTTTAGAATATAACATGAAAATGGGTGTTAACGGGCAAAATATTTACATGTAAAGATATGGAAAAAGACGGAGGAGTCCGCATATCTGACCATATTTCAGAAATCAACGGTCGTAACAGCCTTAATACAAAATTCCAAACAACTTATGTTTTTTCTATAACTGTGAAAGGGGACATACGATCCTCACTCGCCCATTGACTCCGAACTTGTACGCTATGGCCAAATATAATGGGCATGGCTTCAACATCTTGTTAAATTTCTGGATTATTTTAAGAAAACACATTTCCCCATTCATGATTTACGCTTACTTTGGTTACCTTCCTTTGCATGGAATTGGTCATGAATTGTTGATGTTAATAGTGATACCACTATACAGTTACACTACAGACATCAATTTATGAAATTATTCAACTAGAACACCTTCCACATATAGTGATTGAGAAATAACCTGACATTCCTTTTCCATACAAACTTTGTAATATGAACAAATAACTTTGTCAATATTGTTACACTTGGGGTAACGTGTTTTTGTATATGTTTTGTGTGTGTATATAAACCGATACTTTGTACGCTATGTCGGTATATCTCGGCCTGCATATTCGGCGAAGAGGTTCTCTAATAATGGTTCCTTATACACATTGCCATTGGTAGCGTAGCAGAAGACACTGGTTCCTCATAAAACTTGGTCACAGTAAAATAATTACTGTAGATACTAAATATAGATCTTAAATAAGATAGATCAATTCAAGTAAAGTTCAACAATTTAATAAGGATAACAATAAATTATACAACAATATGTTAAGAACCCTCCCAGAGCGAAAACAGATCAGAGACCCCCACGGACACAACACGGGACATGGTGAAATATAGCGTAAATAATATGAGGATAGGTATAACCTATGTGGAAGCGAAGCTGAATTCACTCTGTGAAAAACTGTTGTATACTGATCTATATACTGTAGGCCTTCCCTTTGTCAGTGTTTTTTTTTTTTT
>MJUU01017985.1:96108-116995 GCA_002080025.1 Modiolus philippinarum
TTTAACTGTGACGTCACCGTTACTACGTAGCTACGTACCACGAAGATAGGAGCTACCAGTATACCTAAATGCACATCTGGAATTGTGGGATCCTTTGTTTTTGTCCACGATTTAGACAGTGTAACAATACCCGACCCCACTCTTCCCTATTGAGTAACCTCTCCCAGCAGTTACTGGTATTATTAATTTATATCAGATAGATAAAGCTTCTAATTGACTATATGCAGAGAATAACACATATTTCTACATTGCTTCCAATTCTCAAATTTTAGAACTTTAATTATGCACTTGCCCTGACATTCCTGCCATTAGGGGATCAAAAAATATTTATTGGTATTTTATTGATTGATTCAATTTCAAATAGTATCAATAAAATAAAATTGAAAATAAAAAAAATGATCATATAATCATTAAAGAATAGGTCTTTTGATAATGGAATGAAGTAAAGTTCCACTGAAAAATCATTTTCTTGTCGTGACAATTTGTTCATATTTTTGACTCCAACATGCTACATCCTGACGCAACTCGCAGTCACAGTACTTCAAGCCCTTTGATTATTGCAGTTATCGATCCTGGATGGCTGGAAGTATATTTCCGGGGTAGCAGACGCTTGTTGTTTTGACGAATTTTCTCAATCATTTGAGCATTATGTTATTGAAAAGCATAATGCCATTTTATTTGGAAAGTATTGGTCAAATATACGTCAGTATATAACAAGATGCAGTCCCCAAGCAGGAGTCAAAATTTGGGACAAAGGAGTGAGCATTGTAAACTAAGACTTCATATTTTAATTGGATTCCCTGTAAATGGATTGTATGGATACGTTCGATGAATAAATGCCAGTCCTGAACGTATGCTATGAGCAAGATGCACGTCTACAATAGCAACTTGCAATTGTCGTCGCAATGTCAATGATCATGCAATTTTTATTTAATTAAGCAGTGAAAACAACCGTCGCGAAGTTACATAGTTACATTTATTTTGCTGACAAAACCTTCCCTGGCGTCTTGTCCATACTGCATGACTGTCTATAAGTTGTAATTTAGTGTATAAACAAATATACTTAAAACTATTGCGTAACGATATTGATCCGCTTTATCGTTGTCATGGTTGCATATATTCATTCGTAATTTCTCGGTTATTATCATGACCCTTTTCGATGCAGTGGAATCCAGAATGGATTTATATGTCTTTAGTTTCGTACCAGAATTCCCCAGTAAAACTGTTTTTATTCTGTTTTCTTCATTTCGATTTTACCATCAACATGTTTGAATGGCCATCAAGCAACGTATTCATATGCTCTATTTTTTACACATATTTTAGAAATCTTCTCTGAAAGATTAATGTGTCCATTTGCGTATATTTCCAAGAACGATAACTCTCGACGCAGGGATTTTTTCAACTCATAGTATTGGGAACAAAATTGCAGTTTCCAAAATATATGGAAGCTTCGCTTCCTATAAAGTCACAGGTCAAAATAGATAAAACTTGAAGGGGAAACGTACTCAAGGTTCCTAAATAATGGTTCCTGGTAGTATTGTGTTTGTATCGAACTGTGAGTGGTTCGCTCTGGTTTAATCAAGGCGCCTAAGGTTACGTATGCCTTGGTGACAGGCCACAGTTTTTTTGTCGCCAAAGTCGCGTATGCTTTTATAGTAAAATAGTAAGACACAGAAAGTGTGCCGCGACACAGTGGGCGGAGCAAGTTCTCTGATTATTTTACATGGGCGGAAGTGTGCCTCAAGATCCCACGGAGATTACATGCGCACTAGAATGTAAATAAGAAATATGGCGCCAGTCTTGAAATGTAGACGACAGGTTACAAGGAAAACAGGGGATATTTACGCTATTCCTAGTGAACATGAACCCCAGTTATAATAAATACACCTAACGTGAATAAAAGTAACAGGTAAATGAAAGGGGACATGAACGTATAATGGAGAACTAAAGCTGGGAACAGGACCGGACCCCCCCCCCCCCGGTCAAACAGTGAAGACGAACTCGTAGCCTAACAATTTCCCAAAATATATATAATAAATAACAATAATACAATCAAATATCACGGACGCTATACCTGCAATAATAAATACATAAATTCAATAAAGTTCATAAATGTCCATATGTTCTATAAACGAGAACATCAAATATAAAGTTCATAACATAAGTGTCCATATGTTCTATAAACGAGAACATAATAATAACAGGTACATAACAATATCAAATGGCACAAACGGACGCGATGTGCAAAAATACACAACAAGAAGCAACTATAAAGTGCCATAAGACTAGAATAAATAATACGAGTATCGATAACAGTAAATGGTCCTAGCCCTATCACCTAACTCCTATCCGTAACACCACCCCCTACCCCGGGAAAAAGAGTTCGTCCTCGAACTAAAAAGGGAAGGAAACCTACCTTACAGCAACCTACCTATACCTACACAAAAAAAACTATTCCTCGGCCTTGTCGTTGTCGCTGCTGATTCAGGTGTCTCTGAGCTGAATTTTGGTTCCATCCGGGAAAGTACATATTTCTTCCTTCACGATTGATTTGGTTCCTTTGAGTGCGAATTGCCGGGAGTATTTAACTTTTTGTGATTTCCTACAAAGATTGATCTTGTGTTGTAGTGTTCTTGCTAATGGATGATTTAAGTACGAAGATGGTGCACCAGCAAAGAAAACTCTCGGATCTAAACATAAGTGTTCATAAATCTTGTCATTACTGATACTTATAGGTACAGGTTTGTTCCATTCATTTACAGGTTTGGTGCAGTCAATCTCTGATGTTTGGTATATGGTAGAAATCACTTTAGGAGATTTTTTAACGGATAAATCCAATGGCTTATCGGAAACACTATTTAACAAACATTGTTTTACAGGTAATGATGGTATGACAGGAGAATTAGATGACAGATCAATGGCGTTATGTATTGACGAACTTGAATTCTGATGTGCCGGTGATGGAGCTACAGATGAAACAACAGGAGAGACAACAGAAGACGAGGATACCGGAGACATTATGGTGGCTGACATCACAGGAGGTAACAATTCAGTAGTTAAAGATGACGGAATGGCAGCAATGGCGGACGATACAGATGAAAACGTTGCAGATGGTGACAATACAGAAGAAGACGTTGCAGACGGTGATGATGACACTATGGACGGAGATGAATCTGATTTAGTTTGCCTATAAGCAGATGAAGAAGAGACGGTTAGGTTAATGGCGGAATCTGGTTGATGTGCTGGTGATAGAGATGCTATGGACGGACATGAAACTGGTGTAGATACGGAAGCAGTGACGTTTAAATTAAGGCAGAATCTGGTTGATGTGCTGGTGAAAGAGAAACTGGAGAATTGAAGTCAGTTGAGCTTACTGGAGAAGTGGCGAGGTATTTGCTGAAGAACTGGTCTGATGGTATTGACACAGCTTCCGGCAGGGATGGTCTATCAGCCTCTTCTCTCAGCACTCTCATCGGCGATGGTTCCGGCGGGTCTATTCTAAGCAGGTCTGCGAAATCTGGCATAGAATGGTCTAGCATCTCTGTTAGCTGATGTGTGGTGTTGGTATCCCAGATATCTGTAGTGTAAGGAGACGATGGTAATGCTCTGGTTACTGTAGACTTAACTATATCAGATCTTTGCGGTGTTGGTGCTGGAACAAGACTGAGATATTTCTGGTGAATTAATTCATGTTTTCTGACTCTATAGGCCTCTGAAGAAGATTTGGTATACGGGCACCATCTGCATGTTACCAGTCCAGTGCTGCCATGCGAGATCCTGATGTGGCGGTTGAGCTGATTCTGTCTGGGAAATCTGCGCCCACATTCTTCACATACGTGTAGGTAGATGGTCTGTCCATTACTGAAAATATACAAAGAAATCATAAATATAAATTGTCAGCCACCTAATGTTATAAACTTAGTAATAATTTCGTTAAATTACACCATCAGACTTCATTTATACGTAAAATTTGTTTTCACATTATGGTTCCTCGCTGATATAATTATCACAATATAGATTATATTTCTCGCACTAATTTGAAATGGCACAAGCTGAAGAACAACAATCGAATAGGTATTGGTAGCATAACATCGCTCTAAATAAATACTATCACAATTTGAGTAGCCGCACAATATCAATAACATTTAAGTCACTGGTTCTCATGACCACATAATATAGGTATGTAACCCAAATTTAATAAAACTTGACACGAAATTTGTTTGTTTGTACGTAAACACATGGTGTTTTCTTGGTCTCTTTTAAAATAAACCATGACGGTCACACAATGGTACCACACATATGGCAAAATATGCAAAACATTTTTCATGTAAACTTGTTCCATATCTCATTATTGGATTTTCCGTCCGAAATAACACAAATAACTCATACACCCCTAAAATTTGGTTCATGTTTCATTCACCGACGAAATTGGTTATGTTCTTGGTACTAGAACATACGAACATTTTAAACGACAATAATCATGTTCTTGGTAATAGAACACACAAGCATACTAAGAATTAACTATGTTCTTAGTATTGGTACATATAACATATAATAATCATAAATCAACAATGATGCTCTTGGTATAGAACATGGTACACATAAAATGTAATAATCATAAATCAACTATGATGTTCTTGGTATTAGAACATGATACACACAAAATATAATAATCATAAATCAACTATGATGTTCTTGTTATTAGAACACCAACAAATATATATATTTAAAACACTGTCCGGTCCGTCATGTCATTTAAACTTAAGTATCAATATTGGGTTTTGCTTCTGGTATTGAAGGCTGGCCCCTCTCTAGGTTGATACCATTTCTTCATTGCTCCCAAATAAGGTTTTAGCCTATTAACATGGATTATCTTTGGTTTTGTTTTGGGACTTTCTTGTATTTTGTACAAAACTTCGGATATAACCTGTATTACAGTGTAGGGACCTGTCCAACGTAATTGTAGTTTGGGTGACCTCCCTTTATATTTCCGACTATCTTGTAAAAGAACACCCTCTCCTACTTTAAATTTGGTAAAAGTACAGGAAAGGTCATTTCGGTTCTTTTGACGTGCACTAGCACTAAGTAGTCTATCCCCTACTGTGGCATAAACCCTTTCAAAACGATCAATGAGATTATCTACATAATTTGGTATATTATCGGACTCAGACATCGACACTTTTCCAAATAATAGATCAACAGGTAATTTGACCTCTCGTCCGAACATCATAAAACATGGGGTCTCGCCTATGGTTTCGTGAATTGATGATCGATAGGCCATATTGCAAAATGGATATGGCAAATATTGGTCCCAATCCCTTTGATGTCTAGCAATAAATTTACTTAACATATCCTCAATTGTACGGTTGCGTCTTTCTACTAATCCTGAACTCTGGGGATGCTATTTTTAGTTTTATCAATATGCAATCATTTGCACAACTCCACAAATAATTCGGAGGTAAATTGCGATCCACCATCTGTATGGATCTGTACGGGTACACCATATCTACAAATAAATTCAACCATTAACTTGTCCACAACAGTGGTAGTGTTTAAATCGGGTATGGCATAGGCCTCTGCAAAAAGTAGTCTGTAATGACTAAAATATATCTATTTCCACTAGTTGACCTTGGAACTGGTCCTATCATATCTAATGCTATTCTTTCCATAGGTTCCCCTCCTACATAATTTTGTAACGGCCCTTTAGATTTATATTTTGGTTGGTTTCTCTTTTGACATTCTTTACAACGCTTACATCAGCGTTCAATAAAAACATGGTACCCGGCCCAAAAAAATCGAAAACGTACTCTAGCAAGGGTGCGCTTGAATCCTAAATGTCCAGCAAACTGATCATTATGCAATAATGACAAAATAGTATTTCTATATACACATGGTAAAATATACTGAAGCATGGTCTCTTCTGTGGTCAAATTGATCCACTTCCTATACAAAATTCCATTTACTATTGTTAATCGGTCCCACTGACCCCAATAAGTCTTATGGTCCCTACTTAAGTGAGAAATATCTTTCCAAATTGGTTTATTTGGGTTTTCTTTCCATTCTATAATGGTTTTCAAAACATGGTCATTTAATTGGGCCTCCCGTAATTCTTGTTGAGGTTTGGTACTCATCCAATTGGTAACAATATCAGAATTTTCTGGTTCAGTGTTCTCAATTATATCTATTGCCCTAACAGATGGGTCTTCAATTTTAGAATTGATATCTATAGCCTCTTTACGGTCACAATGGTTACATTGATCACATAGTCTACGGGATAATCCGTCTGCGTTGCCATGTCTCAGACCAGGTCTATGTTGTATGGTATAATTATAGGTTCCTAAAACTTCAAGCCATCTGGCTAATTGGCCTTCAGGGTTTTTAAAATTCTTTAACCAATTCAAAGCTCCATGGTTAGTACGCACTTTAAAATGTGTACCATATAAATAATGGTGAAAGTGTTTAACAGCAAATACAATGGCCAAAAGTTCTCGCCTGGTTACACAGTACTGACGCTCTGTTTTAGAAAAGGCCTTACTAAAATAGGCAACTACACGTTCCTTTCCATCATCTTGGACCTGCGAAAGCACAGCACCGATCCTTGTACCACTGGCGTCTGTGTCAAGTATGAATTCTTTTTCCAGTGAAGGATAAACTAAAATTGGGCTGGTGGTTAAAGCTTGCTTTAAAAGGTTAAATGCTTTGTTACAATCTTCATTCCATTTGAAAAGAACATTCTTTTCAGTTAGTCTATGTAGGGGACTGGCAATTTTTGCAAAATCTTTCACATATTTCCTATAATAGGAGCATGTTCCTAGAAATGATCTTAATTCTTTAACATTTTTGGGTTGTGGCCATGATTCTACAGCTTCAACTTTGGATGGGTCTGGTTGTATCCCCTCTAAATTTACAATATGACCTAGAAATGCAACTTGCTTTTGTAAAAGGAAACACTTATTGGGAGCAACTTTTAAAGCAGCTGATAATATACGGTCTAAGATTTGTTGAAGCCTGGTAAGATGTTCTTCGAACGACCGAGAAAATATAATAATATCATCTAAATAGACAACGCAAGTTTCCCATTGCAGTCCAGACAGGACACAGGACAAATTCCATTAATCTGGAGAAGGTAGCTCCAGCAGAGGTTAAACCAAATGGCATACGATTGAATTCAAATAATCCCTTGTTGGTAACAAAAGCAGTTTTACACTTATCACTTGGGTGTACACTAAGTTGGTGGTAACCACTGGCTAAATCAATGGTACTGTACCAGGTATTTCCCCTTAAAGCGTCTAGACAATCGTCTACCCTAGGTAATGGAAAACTATCTTTTATGGTTAGGTCATTCACTTTTCTAAGGTCGACACATAAACGTATGGACGAGTCCTTTTTCTTTACAACAACTATAGGTGATGACCAAGGGAACTGGGAAGGTCTTATTATTCCAGTATCCAGCATTCTCTGGATTTCATCATCGACCTCTTTTCTTTGGGCTAATGGCACACGCCTTGGACTTTGTTTTACAGGCAAAGCAGAACCTGTGTTTATTCTATGTTGGATAATGTCTGTACTGCCTAGGTAAGTTTTGGATTTAGCAAAAACTTTTGAGTATTTGTTAATTAATTGGTTAAATGCTAGTTGTTGGCTTTTGGTTAGATTTCCCCTACACCTATCAACAATAACTTGTGTATATTCAGGTACATTTTCATCATCATAGTTGTCCATATCACAAATAACATTTTTGGAAGTAATAATTTCTGCTGTGCTAGCACAGGTATTTTTGTACAAGGTCTGTGGTTCATCACTAACGTTCGTTACTCGAAGTGGTAAATTTCCCTCATTCACTAAGCATATAGACTTTGCCACTAGTACCCCCTATTCTTAAGACTATCACTGTTGTTATCTAACATTAGAGATGTGCCTATTGGTATATCATCTATGGGTTTTGCCTGAATAATGGTCTCACTATTTGGGGGTAGAACCACTTTGGTATCGATTGCAATTCTAAAAAGTCTTGGTAATTGACTCTCTAACTGACATTCAACTTCTTGGTTATTTAGAAATAAAGAACTATTTGGTACATCAATCAAACAATGGTTAGAAAACATAAAATCATAACCAATTACAGCTGGTATATCTACTTTTGCTACCACAAATTTTTGGTAAATGTACTGATCATCAATAAGCAATGGTAATTTAATAGTTCCTAATGGGCTTATATTGTGGCCGTCTGCCATCTTTAAGTCATTTCCTAATGGTTCCAGTTTTGCTTTGCAATGGTCAGGTAACTTATTAAATATTTTAGGGTGCAAAACACTCAATGATGCCCCCGTATCTAAAAGACAGTGAACAACTTGGTCAAATATTTCAACTTTAACAAAAAGTCCATCATTGGTACAACTTTTAATTTTCAAAACATTGGGTCCCTGATTATTTTCAGGTTTAGCTGGCAGTTGACCCCCACTACCAGCCTTTAGTAGTTTCCCTGGTCTTGGTTTTGGTAATTACTTTTTGTTTCTGACTTTCTGTCTCCTGTGCATCTCCCACCCCTAATTTGTTCTAAGCGGTTAGAATTGTCAGATTGACGTTTCTTGCAATATCTTTGTATGTGGCCACGTTTGCCACAATAAAAACATGGTCCCGTTTGAGAATTTTTATATTTAGGTCTCTCATCTTGGTTGTTACTATTTACTGTTGATCTACTGTGCTCACCAGAAACTTGTCTCAAAGATGGCCTTCTGTGGCTCATTTGAAAAGCCTCGTGCTTAAGGGCAGAATTTAATGCATCATCAATCCTGTCAGTGCTACTATGAGTGATTGCCACTCCTAATTCATAGTCGGTTATGGCCTCCCGAAAACTTTTATATGCAAGGTTATCTTGTACATGTTGTGGTACATCTGGGTATGACAATCGAACCAAACGTTTTATATCTTGGGCCAATTCTGGTAACGACTCCCCCCTTTTTCTAATTCTGGTATCAAGTTGGTTCCTATATATATCAATTTGGTTCTTTGGTGCAAATCTTTTGTTCAGTTTATCAACAAGAACTTCATATGTGGGTGGGTTATTTGTATCTATATCCCCAATAGTGGCTAATGCTGCCTCTTGCATACAAGCTATTAATTGAAGGGCTTTTGTTTTACTGGACCATTGGTTCAAAGTCGCTACGGTTTCAAAATGGACCTTATAATATGACCAACTAGACTTGCCATTATATGAATTGGGTCTTGTATATTGTATATTTTCTGACACTGTATGTGGTCTTGTGTAACTATCTGAACGTGTTAATCTGGGCCTATCATCATTTCTGTATGTGTTATCAACAGATTCATGTCTAGGGTTCATTGTGTATTTCCGCAGTTATAACATGGTGGTTTTGGGAGTAACTCTGATTATTTTGGTTCCTATATGCTGTCTGTGGTTGGAATGGTTCATTAGCATAAGCATCAACAGGTTGTGGGTTATTACTTTTCTGGAGTTTGTTAAACAGAGTCTCCATTTGGTTTTGCACTGATGCGGTTATTGCAAGTGTTTGGTTCTCGAATTTTCTGTCAATTACATTTGCATAATTATCAAACTGGGTCTGATAGTTGGTTAACCGAGATTCCAGTCTTTGAATATGAGATGAATTGTTATTGGATTCCCTACTTAAATGGCTCACTAAGTTTGACAAAATATCAACTTTATTATCATAATTATTTCTGCCATTTCGGTTCACTTGGTCTGGATAAAGTATTTCAGGTGAGGGTTCTCTTGAGTTTTGTTCACTATACACAGGCGAATCCCTTCTACTTGAATTTCTAGACCCTCTTTGGCTTCCTCTACTCGAGCCCCTGTGGCTGTTCAGTCCATTCATTTTATTTTCAAACAAGTATTTATGGTTAAAAAATATGAATAAAATTTCTGAAACTACTATCAGTATTTCAAAATATACAGTAAAAATATTTCTAGCAACTGGTTTTATCTCGAATCCCACCGCCGGTCACCAAAATGTTACACTTGGGGTAACGTGTTTTTGTATACTATATGTTTTGTGTGTGTATATAAACCGATACTTTGTACGCTATGTCGCTATATCTCGGCCTGCATATTCGGCGAAGAGGTTCTCTAATAATGGTTCCTTATACACATTGCCATTGGTAGCGTGGCAGAAGACACTGGTTCCTCATAAAACTTGGTCACAGTAAAATAATTACTGTAGATACTAAATATAGATCTTAAATAAGATAGATCAATTCAAGTAAAGTTCAACAATTTAATAAGGATAACAATAAATTATACAACAATATGTTAAAAACCCTCCCAGAGCGAAAACAGATCAGAGACCCCCACGGACACAACACGGGACATGGTGAAATATAGCGTAAATATAAAGTCACAGGTCAAAATAGATAAAACTTGAAGGGGAAACGTACTCAAGGTTCCTAAATAATGGTTCCTGGTAGTATTGTGTTTGTATCGAACTGTGAGTGGTTCGCTCTGGTTTAATCAAGGCGCCTAAGGTACTGTACGTATGCCTTGGTGACAGGCCACATTTTTTTTGTCGCCAAAGTCGCGCATGCTTTTATAGTAAAATAGTAAGACACAGAAAGTGTGCCGCGACACAGTGGGCGGAGCAAGTTCTCTGATTGGTTTACATGAGCGGAAGTGTGACTCAAGATCCCACGGAGATTACATGCGCACTAGAATGTAAATAAGAAATATGGCGCCAGTCTTGAAATGTAGACGACAGGTTACAAGGAAAACAGGGGATATTTACGCTATTCCTAGTGAACATGAACCCCAGTTACAATAAATACACCTAACGTGAATAAAAGTAACAGGTAAATGAAAGGGGACATGAACGTATAATGGAGAACTAAAGCTGGGAACAGGACCGGACACCCCCGGTCAAACAGTGAAGACGAACTCATAGCCTAACAATTTCCCAAAATATACATAATAAATGACAATAATACAATCAAATATCACGGACGCGATACCTGCAATAATAAATACATAAATTCAATAAAGTTCATAAATGTCCATATGTTCTATAAACGAGAACATCAAATATAAAGTTCATAACATAAGTGTACATATGTTCTATAAACGAGAACATAATAATAACAGGTACATAACAATATCAAATGGCACAAACGGACGCGATGTGCAAAAATACACAACAAGAAGCAACTATAAAGTGCCATAAGACTAGAATAAATAATACGAGTATCGATAACAGTAAATGGCCCTAGCCCTATCACCTAACTCCTATCCGTAACAATATCAACACGCATTTTCCCCCCTCCCCTTTCCTCAACTGTTCCAACCAATACAAATATGTCACAACAACATTAGTTAAATATGACATGAAATAAACACATAATCAAATTTCACGTGTTGCTTTGTCTAACAAATGAATAATGCATAAATTGTTTACTATGTCATTTGCGTATCTATCACAAAGTTGCATTTTCAAGTCGAACGCACCCTTTTAATGATACACAAAAACAATTGTCTCCTCTGGAATGGCCTTGACAACGGATTTTCTTTTTTGGCGTATTTTTTGATTTTCTTAATAATTGGCTCCCTAATTAATTTCAAAAGGGCCCATTGAATGAGTATAAGCGATATCTCGCACAAAAATATCTGAATTTTCTGTGATTTTTTTTCTTGTCGACTAAATGCAAAATATCGTCTTCCGGGTCAACATAACAACCACTTTACCTCTGATTTAATAGTTTAAATTTCATACCTGGCGTCTCCTTTATTAGCAAACATGATAGAAAAATCATCAACTACCTTCCCTAACATGTAACAGTTCCAAGTGTTCACGGTATTTCCTAGTTTTAACAACATTTTCACAACATGCGAAAACCACCGCGTCCATCATGGAGGTACGGATTTTGAAGAGTTCCTCATCTAAAAGGTAGATAATTTTGATCAACTGGATTTCTGACTGAACTTAGGTCTCTCACAAACAATCGACAGTCGAAATTATAATCAAGAAAAGCTGCTTTGCTATAAATTAAGATTTCGTTTATTTACCCGAGACTGGCCAGAAAATTCAAATGATTTAATCAATTCATTTTATCGTTCAATCTTTGTTGTGTTCATACGGCCGGTTGTAGTTTGTTTCAAATTTATTGGAAAATAGAAAACAGTGGTATTAGGTCTAATGTCCATAAGTGACGTACAAGAAAATATTAAGAATCCCCATAGACCATCAGTACTTTGATAGTGCGAACAATAATTAAATATGTTTTATAGCATGTATATTTCAATATTTATTTGTTATATACATTATTGTAGACCACCGACTGCTGGTGATAATTTTGTAGCATTGACTATAGCTTTTGCAGTATCTACAGGGTGTGTTGGGGCTGATCTGAAAATGATTCCAAACCAACCAATAGTATTTAAGGTTAGTTATATATATTCTAAATCAACCAATAGTATTTAAGGTGAGTTTTACACAAACTCTTTTCTTTCACTGAGTTGTAAGAAATGCAAAAAAAAAAAACAAAAACAAAAACAAAAACAAAAAAAAAACGACAAAAAAAAACAAACAAAAAAAAAACAAAAAACAAACCATACTGAAATCACATCATCACATCGAGTACATTTATTTGTTACATGTGCAGAAAACACTACTGCGAAGAAAAGCATAACAGAAGACGAGCATTAAAATAAAATTATGGACAGTCTGAAATGTGAGTACAGGTCTAACATCTTAATTGAGCCATAAAAGACCATCATCGCAAGCCAAGGGTTTTTCTGAAGCAGAGCGGATCGTAACCCTTGGCTTGCGAAGATGTAAAATAAGCGAGCACATGCATTTAAAAAGTGTGTAAGCTGTTGTAAACGTAAACGTTTAATTTTTTTTTGTCAAAACGCACGTATTGTGCTGAACGAAATTATTATTACATAGACTTACTTTATAGATAAAGGACATTTAGCAAATTGCGAAAGAAAATATAATAGGAAACTCCCATAATGGCAAAAAAATCAAAATTCAACTGGAAACAACACAAGAAACGTAAACAACGATAGGAACACGGGATAGCCCTGTTGAAAGTATCAAAGTTTTCCTGGTCAAAATTTTTTCATGATTTTTTTTCTATCAACGGTCGAAGGAAACTATCTATCTACTCTTAACGTAATTTAATCATTTGTTCCTTTAAAATAATTACCGGCCACCAAGAAATCTTGAAACCCTTTGACCAAATATTTTACAGAAACTTTAAAACTGTCAACAGGACTAACGAATTTAAAAAATATTTTGCCCCTTTTTGGTCTGTATTTCAGTCTTTTCTTGTCCCAAGCACTTCGGAATGGATGAAATAACTAAATACCGAAGTTACTGTGAAACAGACTCGATCTCTATCACAAATATATATAGAATTTAAATCCCTCTTTCAACAGGATGATCCTGAGCAAGCTAAAAGATCTGAAGATGCTATAATTGCATGGACATGGAAAACATTTGTGCTTCGTAATATCTCGGATCCCGAATTCCTGCTACGTTTTCCTATGACAAAGGTATGCACAATAGATTGATTAATAAATAAATACGATCCATAGTTCAGAATCTAATTATATATATAAATAGCAAGGAAACAGTTTTCAGGGTTATCGTTATGCGAGCATTTTATTTGGAATAGATTTATCATATTCAGACATTTTATATGCAATCTGAATGTACAAGTAGACCACTGTATTTCCACTTGATAATTACTGGCAAAACTTAACCCCAACTAAATAACAACCATTTTACAGACTAATTTGTAAAACAAGCAATACGTCAGTGAATAGCAAGACGTGTGTCGTAGAAAGGTGTGTTAAAACACGATTATGTATTAATTTTTCCACAATAATAGCGCAGAATAAGAATAAGCGCAGAAGAAATGTAGTAAACTTAGAATATATTTATTTTATTATTTACCTTCAAATACATTGTAGATCTTGATGCTTCTTTCATTTTATTGTGTTACAAAATCATTCGACAAACGAACTGTAGCACAGTGCTTTGTCTTTCCAACTTACTAAAGATGGGGAAAATTGGCAATAAAGGAAAGTCTAGAATACATGGCAATCTAAATACAACGCAAATAAAGACAACATAACACAGAAAAAGCTAACAATCAAAAATTAAAAAGAACACACAAAACAAAAAAAAAAGGAAAAACAAAGCATCAACGTGAAACACACACACACAACACACACACACACACACACACACACACACACACACAACTGAAGGCATCACCAGATGATCAGGAAGTGTAAGCATATGCTGCTCCACACGTGGCACAAAACATAATATTAATTAAGCGTAGTCTAATTTTAGAGCTGGTGAAGCAATAATTGATGAGAGAGCTAAAAGGTAAGAAAAGAAAATGAAAATGACAAGCAAACAACATCGATATTTGTACTAGTTTTACCTCCTGATGTGTAGGTGGAGATTGTACTGGATGTACCTTCTATTTTGTAGGCGAGTGTTCGGGAATTTTACTATATTCACTTTCTGTTTCTATTGCAAGTATTTAATTTACATTCTGTATTGTAGGCGGGTGTTTTGGAATAATACTAAATTTACCTTCTTTTCTGTAGGCGAGTGTTCGGGGTCTGGATACCATAGCTACATTTACAAAATCGAAAAATGGAAATGAAATTAACAAGTTTTTTATTGCTGGAGCCTCAAAGGTATAACATTTTAGTAGCTAGTGTATGTATATGTAAGGTATTGGTAGCTCATTATCAAATGTACGAAAGCCGAGAAGGCTCACCTATAATTCGGAATTCGGTATTCAGAATTCGGAATTCCGAATTCAGAATTTGGAATAAGTTAAATTTGTTTATTTCAGTTATTGTAATGTGCTGGTTTAGTACTAATATGTAAAATTCAATTAACTGGTTATCTCGCCTCTTCCATATCACTACTGTATTCCGTATTGTATATTTATCATCGACAAGAAACTAGCTCATTTCGGCTAACCAATAATCGCTTAAAAGCTACTTTCTAATGGTCCATTTTCCTATATATAGATATTATTAACACCTTCACCGGTAAAAAAGTACAATTACATCAGAAAAAATATGCATTTCACATTTTAATTCTCGAGATAAATTCCCGTGCTGTCGTATCAATTGCATATTTGATGTCCTGAGTCACGTGTCTTGATTGCAGAAGTGTAAAGTCAAGCTAAAAGTTGATTACTCGTATACGGCTACCATTGCATACACTGCTTCAACTTGCAGTGTAACTAAATATAATAATAATAGTTATTATAATAAAATTCGTTCTGTAAATGAATATTTAAAAGAATATGTTGCGTATTGCATATGTAAAAACGATGGATGTAGTCAAAGAGTGAAATTGTGAAGTAACTGTATCCGTCTTTCCGTTGGCCCAGTCTCCCTTATGTTTGGTCGTGTTTCATTATTCCTTCCCAAATGCGTATGCCATTTTTTCACCTAATATAATGGTGGGAACATTTCAAAATTTTCCTATTTCAGAGCAAACATTTCAAGAGTATCACTTCAACCAGAATGGCTTTCTGTTTGAAAACGATTCAATGAAAAATTAAGTAACCTATGATCACACCTCTTATCAAAAATTTGATTGATTGAATGCTTAATGTTAAGTGCCAACTTCAGCAATATTTGAGCTGTAGTGGCGTGAGAAGTAAAAAAAATGTACAATCCCCCTTTACACACACACACATACACACACACACACACTTTAATAATAATAATAATAATAATAATAAGTAATCTTTTAGGACATGCCGTTTAATATCTGTGTATTCGATCTGACAGGTGATTTATTTTATCACATTTATGAAACATTAATTTAGTTTTATGTGTCTCGGTCATTAGGGTGATTCATTTTTGCTAGGCCTACTACAGAACGTGAAGCTTTACTATGAATGGCTATTCGTGTCACTGGCAGGCTATTTTAGCGCGTAAATATAATTTGCGCGTAATTGCCTTCCCTTTACACGTAAATACTAACAATTAGCGCGCAAATTTGCACTTTTGCGCGTCATTAATATACAATTACATATTCATAGTATATATATATAGATAAACTTTAATAAACTATTTTTTTTACGCGCGACTTTTTTATATTCCCGCGCGATCGTTCAGAAGGCATTGACCAATGAAAGAGTCTGTATCATTTATCATTGGTATTTTGCATACTTCCGAATAGACACAACAAAAATGGCGACTGGCAATATGTAACGAGGCATGTCCAATCCAAGGACCCCGATTCCTGATCGCCTTGTGTTTCGAACACTTATTCGAATTTCGAACCAGTTATACTTAAAATGATTCTTGGTCGCCTTCTTCGTCATATTTTGCAAAACAAACGCTGTATTGATCTTTATTTGACTTACAATTATCGTTTGTTATAAACTTCATACTATTTCAGATATATGTCAGATATATGAAGATCTGTTTTGAACAGCATTTACTATTACTATGCATTTGTCAAAATATGACAACTTATGTCTCTTCAGTGCAGATAAAATCTAAATGTTTGGAAGACCATAAAATCAAACGATTAATTGTAAGCCAAATAAAGATCAATACAGCGTTTGTTTTGCAAAATATGATGAAGAAGGCGACCAAGAATCCTTTTAAAGTATAACTGGTTCGAAAATTCGAATAAGTGTTCGAAACACAAGGCGATCAGGAATTGGGGTTCTTGGATTGGACATGCCTCGTTACATATTGCCAGTCGCCATTTTTGTTGTGTCTATTCGGAAGTACGCAAAATACCAATGATGAATGATACAGACTCTTTCATTGGTCAATGCCTTCTGAACGATCGCGCGGGAATATAAAAAAGTCGCGCGTAAAAAAATAGTAAAGTAAAGTTTATATATATATACTATGAATATGTAATTGTATATTAATGACGCGCAAAAGTGCAAATTTGCGCGCTATAATTGTTAGTATTTACGTGTAAAGGGAAGACAATTACGCGCAAATTATATTTACGCGCTAAAATAGCCTGCCAGTGACACGAATGGCCGTTCATACTTTACAACATATTAATGTGGTACCAGACGGGTGCTCATCTTGAAATTTACGAGGAGATACATTATACAACTTTTCTTAATGTTATCAAAAGGTCATTAAGAATATTGTCAATGGTTGTTTCTGGCATTTCTTGTTTATAGCATGGATATGTTTTGTAAAGCATTTTTTGCACACCAAACAATTAATTACTATAATGTGCTTTGAAGTTAGAAAACAACATAGATTCAGCAACTGAATAAAGTTAATTCGAAGAAGTGATTACCTTTCTAAAATAAGTATGAGCGCTTCACTCTATCTAAAATAAAATGAATGATTGTTGTACAGATTTGTTTATCTATTGACATTGCGCCATTGGTGTAGAATTTTAGATTTATCAAGAAGTTTACCATGTCTTATTATTTATCTCTGTGTGTGTGTGTGTGTGTGTGTGTGTGTGTGTGTGTGTTCAATAGGTTTTATGTTAGTTAAAGGAAAATAATACATAATTTTTTCCAATGAAAATTTACGAAATTCGAAATTTGTAATAAAATATTCTTTTCCAAAATTAAAAATGTAAATCGACAGAGAATAAATATCAAATTTTTTATCGAAATAAGTATGAAGAAATAAAATGCATTATGCACATCTTCAATATGTAATGAGGCTCCTGTATAAAATTTGCAAAATTCTGTTCAGCGGTATAATAGAAGTAATTGATACATAAATGTATCAGGTTTGGCCTGGGGAAAAACAAACAGATTGGCAGACGGATGTACACCATGAATACTACATGTATATACCTCCCGTACATAAAAATTATGGTTGAAAGGTAGAATTCCCCAAAAATAACAGGTCTTGGAGAGTTTCAGAAAATCAACCAAATTTGATTATTTCAATCGCAATTAGGTTGAGCTCTTGAAAATCCTTGCTTTATTTGAAATACAATTTTTGAAATAGTTTTTTACAGAATTTTTTGTCTGAGAATAGCCGGAAATTTACCGAAATAGGAATCAAATTTTGGAATCTAAATGTCTAAAATTATTGTCAATCCTGTAAGAAGTAAAAAATATTTCAGAGTGTTGATAACAAGGGTTTTAAAGATACACTAACTGCAGCAGGTAAATATAGTTATAACAAGGGGACTTTATTTTCCATACAAATTAATAATCGTTATTAATTAATATTATATATTATTAAAGTATGTGTGGGGCGAGATGATTGTAAAAATTTTTGATGGGGATGTGTGAATACCAGTTACCCAATTTTGCATTGAATCGTTTTTGGATTCAAATGCTACATACATAAAGTTGAAAAAATACTTTTGTTAAAGACATTCGAATTTTCGCTAAACACTAGGAGAATTTTTACACGTTCTGACTATTATATTAGATAAAAAAATTGCACACGCATTTTCGAAGAAACAATGCGAGATCGGGCCAAGGTAAAGACAGATACAAATTACTCCACAATTCCACTCTGTGGCCCCATCCAACTTGTTAACATTTACTGCAAATTTTAACGACAATAGGCCATATCCGAGTTCTGGTATTTAGATTTACCAGTTGTTGTTTGTCCGCCCTACGTCACAAACATGTCCGCCCCATGTGACTAGTTTAATGACGTTTTGGGCTTTGTGACGTGACGTTTTCTATACTGTGACGTGTTGAAAAGTGGTCAGGTAAATCCTGATACCACAACTCGGATATGGTCTATTTAGAAAACAAACATTATTATTATTATTATTATATTTAGTAACATTACAAGTTGAAGCAGTAAATGCAATGGTAGCTGCTATATCATTTAATTAACTTAATTAAATTAGCATTTTACTTGACATCTTGACTCTGCACAAAGGACATTAATAAATACACAAATGACACGATAGCGTGGGAATTTATAAAAAGTCAAATGCATATTATTTCTGATGTAATGGTAGCTTTTTACTTGTAAGAGGGATGAATAATATTTATATATAGGAGAATGGACCATTAGAAAGTAGTTTTTTAAGCAAGTTTTATTGGTTGGTCAGTCGAAAAGAGATAGTTGCTGGGCGATGATGGATCTCATGACCAAAATACAAATATAGATTATCGTAATATGTAGGTTAAAGAAATGTTGCCAGTTTAATAGGCTTATTCGCCGTGACGTCACAACCTCGATAACCTTTTGGCTGGCAAGAAATCCTAATCATTAATTGGGGTCATAAAAATGTCATTTTCAATTAACTTGTATGGTTTTGTTTTGAAAGGCAATTTGATAATTTCTTTTGATCTGAATTGAAGACATTTTACAGTTTAACAGGATATAAAAATTTTCTATATTTGTTTATATTTATTTGATCTAATTGACGTATTTGTAAAGTATTCAAATTTTTGACAATTTCCAAATATTTGAAATACACATTTCAAATTATTCAGAGGAAATTTAGAAAAAGTAAATCGGTAGGAAAAATATGAAAATTTCGAGGTTTATTATGCATTTTACAAAATCGGACTAGTATGTAAAAAGTTATTTAGAAAATAAAATTCTGTCCCATTGCTATACAATGCAATTTATTCCTGAAATCCAATTTTGCCAACCAAAAAATTGATTTTGTGACGTCACTGATTGGATTCGCGAACAAGCCTTTACCAAAACAAGCAAATTATAATAACTGATATAAAGTATACTTATAGCGAATTCTGAATTCTACATTCCGAATTCCGAATTCTGAATTCTGAATACCTAATTCCGAATTTACGAAAGCCGAGAAGGGACATCTTTTTGAGGAATTCAGAATTCTGAATACGGAATTCTGAATTCGGAATTCAGAATTCGGAATGCAGAATTGAGGAATTTCTTGTCTCGCCTTTCCTTCAGTATGGTGACGGGAGTATGGTGCAATTAATCATTTGATGACGTGTATATTACACTAATGCCGAAAATTACTTGGGAAGACCATACGTATTTCATTAGACTGATAGATTGAAACGCAATAAAAGTGAGCACACAGTAGATAAAGTTATGGGGGTACTCGGGGATTATTGATTTTGATTCTGAATTTGAATTCAAGAAAATAAATTAATGTGCGTAATATTGTACGTTTAATGTGTATTATAGATGTCGAAGTTGTAATTCGACAAAACAAATAAATTTCCGTTTTCTCTTGAAAATAGCTATCAATAGTTCCTAAAGAGTTTATTAATTTGCACATTTTCGTATGGGCATTAAAGATATTGATTAAATAATAGAAATTTTAGATATTTTGCATGGAATGAATTTTTTTTCAAAGGAAGATAACATTTCTGTAACTTAATATATTCTTCACACTTACTTTAGAATTTTTATAACGTTGATTGTTTTATCCGTATTGTTACGGTGAATTATTTCAAATTTTAAGCTTGTTTTAATAGTTAAATGTTATTTCCTTGCGTCGATACAGGCAATATGAAAGTAAAATTATCTTATATTGTCATCCTAGATATCAATAAACTCTCATGCCTTCAGAGTCCTCATCATGATCCCTTAAAAATAAAGACGCATGTTTTTGAATTACAATTATTATAGTCATAATTTCAACTGGAATAAATAGCAACATATTATTTTAAACATGCTGAATTAATTTGGCATTTTTAACTACTAGTATATTTTGGTGCACAATGTTATTTTTTTATTGCAGTCTCGGAAAACGGTCCCTACGTAAAATTTCAAGGTGTCCATGCACGTTTGAAGTAACAAATATTTAAAGCTAGTCCTTGTTCGAAAATTTTTCAAAAAGTCGTGCAATAGTATACCTAAAAATTTTCAAAATTTTCTCAATTGGGTTTTCCAATTTTCAGAAAGTAGCGCAAACGTAATCAACCATTCATGATAAATAAATTTTAAAGGGGGTTCTGT
>MJUU01017985.1:119879-171822 GCA_002080025.1 Modiolus philippinarum
AATAAGAGGAGGTGTCTTAAATAAAATATAAATAGTTGCTGGGAGATCAAATATATAAGCCACCAAATGGATAGACAATTTTAACGGCGCCCGGCATGTCAACACGCCATTTTAGATGACCGCCAGTGGAGACAGATAACCAAAGCTGAGAGTCATTTTCAACTTTCGGATCCACATTTCTTCAAAAATTAAATTCAACATTATGAAAGAAAATAAGAAAATCGTAAAACATTCATTATTGGCAAGTAGTATTTCCCAGATAAAGCGTACCTCAACGGCCAAGAACATGTCGTTTGTAAATATTCCCTAAAACCATAAAATTTGGAATCCTGGTAGACAGAAAGTTTTAACTTATAGTTTTCCAACTGAATACATTTCTAGTTTTCTAGATTTTTCTGGTTTACTGGATTTGGCTTCCTATTTCGATATTTTTGGAAATGAGTATTTCTTTAAAACCTGATGAAGGACCATCCTTAACATAGAATATTTAAGAATGCTTGTCACATTTCAGTCTCTCAATACTTACAGTTAAATAAAAATATTTTTACTGTTGTTCTGGCAGCCATTTTGTCTCGTCAGTAGGAAATATAAAGCAAATTTCACATGCGATCTAAGTATATGTTGATTTTAAATGCACCCAATGGTTCACAATAATAGATTCTTAAATTCTGCATTCTGTATTCCGAATTCTGAATTCCGTATTCTGAATTCCGAATTCCTCAAAACGATGTCCCTTCTCGGCTTTCGTACGAATTATAGGTGAGCCTTCTCGGCTTTCGTACAAATGTCAAAGTATTCGAATCGATTCCATACTCATTTAGTCCTTTTGATTTCAGATTTTTTACCTTGTCACTTTTTCTAAAATGATCTTATATTTGGATTTTAATTACTGACTGCTTTTGTAAATATTTTCATTTTTGTTTTTGTGACCATTTTTGCTCAATGATCTGTTTTGAAAAAAATGCTTATACTTACACTGGATGATTAATTCCAAACTTAATAATTTTTTTGACATAATTGTTCTGATACTGGGATAGGACATGTGATGTCTTTTTAAATTGTTTTCATTAAAGCTTGTTTAGAAATTAACTGCATAACTGACAAACATTATGAAATCAAAGCTCCGATGGAGCTGAATCTCGAAGCCCTGAAAATCTACACGTGGCAAAACTTCGTAGTCATCCAAAGAACTGCTGCATACGTCTGCATGTATTATGTTATTCCGTAATACGTGAAAATAATCGGATTGTGTGCTTTCGCATGTCGATTTCATTGCTATAAATATATGCAATACACTGTCACAGTTAAACAAATGTTATTTTCATTTCTGACAAATTACTGCGCGACAGGTTCGTTGATCCGAGACGCAATATTAAAAAAAAAGAGTAATTTGATAAACATGCATATTGTTTTCAATTCAATTTAACAACACCTATTCAACTCAAGAAAATGAAGAAATATAACTTAAAAACACAATGCATATGATTTTGAAAGAAACTTGCACACTATATTTTATTGCAAGCACGAAGATCATCTTTTAGAGCTGTTAATAAGCTTGAAGCCTCACGTGATTTTTTCCTTGTCATTTTAACATCTCTCCAGCCATTTCATGGCTTCGAGATAAAAACGTGGTTACATAACAAAATTACGGCGTGGATTAAAACAAATGCGTGTTGGAAGTTTTTGAATTATATTAACTGTGCTATTCATGATGAAATCAAAATTAGTTTACTGAGACTATTTTATTATACCCAGTATGTATTTTCTATATATATTGTTTATTTTGTCACAAACATACTATTCACTGGTAAATAGTTTCAATAACTATTGACTGGTAATGAACTATTTAATGGTCACTAAATAGGACGCTGACCTATTTACTGGTAATCAAATAGGACAATGAACTATGTTTGATATTCATATTTGATTTCGGTACAATAAAACACCTATCCACTGGCTATTCGAACAATAGCAAGTTTATGGTTTCCCTCGACACCAACTATTTCACTCCGCTTCGTGTCGGGAAATAATTTTGTCTCTGGAAACCATAAACTTGGCATGGTCCGTGTAGCCAGTAAATAGGTGTATAATATTCACCTATAAATGTGAACATGCCTCTTGTCCTTCGTACTTTAATGCGGATTTTTTTTTTTGCTTTGGCAATTTGACATAATTTACAAGTAAAATCCTTTGGTTAGAAACTTTAGAAATAAATAGATATTTTTTTATTTTTATTCTGTAATTCGTTTCGATAAAAAAGCATGCCATACATTTGTACATTTTGTATCATGTATTGTCTTAGTAACACAATTACATTTTGGGTTTGATAAATGAACTGTAAAATTATGTCTTTTAAAAGAGGGATCGACTAAGGCATGTTTAATAAATTTATTTCTTTTCAAGGTTTGTACGATGCAAAAAATTCGGAAAACATAGTTTTAGATAGACTGTTTCTCCGACGCCACATTTGCTTTGAAATCAGAGTTTTGATATATTTATGCCCCCAGATCGAGGATCGGGGGGCATATTTGTTTTGTCCCGTCTGTCTGTCTGTCTGTTTGTATGATTGTCTGTGCGTCCGAAACTTTAACCTTGGATATAACTTTTGAACTATGTAAGGTAGCCTTTTCATACTTGGCAAGTGTATAGGTCTAGTCAAGAGGAACATAAATACGCAAAAATATAAGATCAGGTCAAAGGTCAAGGTCACAGAGGTTAAAAAGGGGGTGAAATTGGCTGTTTTCACATATTTGACTGCAGAATACTTATTATTTATCCTATTGGGACGGGGTTTGTTTTATGTTGTTGCTAATAAATTGTGCAACTGTAGTATGTCAACAGATCTTAGGTAGCATTTTCCGTTTTTGAGAAACAAGAGGCCCAAAAGGGGAAAAACAGAAAAAAATGAATTTTTTAATTTTTTTGTCGCATCTTGATGCAGTATTTTTCTGTAGATTTCTTATAGTATGCTTAAACAGATTCATTTAATAATTAAAACCATTTCAATAAAAAGAGGCCCAAAGCGGCTTCATCTGTTTCAGAATAAAGGGGTTGAATTTGGTGTTTTTATGGTAATAAACAAATTTTGAACTATGTTACATAGACTTTTAATTGGCAAGTGTATAGGTCTTGTGACAAGGAACATAAATATGCAAAATTTAGGTCAAAGGTCAAGGTCACAGAGGGTAAAATTGGGTATTTTCATATGTTTTACTGTAGAATCTGCGGGCATATGTAGTGTTTCACAAACACATCGTTGTTTTTCCATGTTATACATCACGTTTTTAGACATAAAGACACAAATAGTACTTGCAAGATAAAAAATATAGTTTCCAAATGATGCAACGATTTGTTATTCATATTCTACTGCCTATTTTCAAGATCAAAGGAAAGTGTGATCGTATGTTAGAAAAAATAACAGTTACCATTATACAACACTTATTCTGCTTGGTATTGGATACTAGTTTACCTTTATTTTTTTGCACTTATTTTCCGGCTTTGTCATATGATATATTAATGCTTTTAACCACCTTTATTGGAATTATATTTGAATATTTTGCTAATTTTGATATTGTCTATGGATAATTAATGTTTCTTTTATATATATGTGACCCAATATGAAATATGTCATATAAAGAATGAATAATATATCTGCAAATATAATCTTAGAGAGGTTGGACAACATGGACAACAGCGGCTGTTGACAAAAGGGTGGTTGCCATGGCACCGTTGGTTATGGACCTTTTAAACATGCAAAAGGTAGGCTAGGATAACAGACTATTTAATTTTTCGATAGTTTGTGTTTTTGTTGGATTAAATACTAGTTAAAAATTAATAGTTTTGATATTTTGATATAATGTGTAAGCAAATGAATATGAAAAATGCGGGTGTTGGAAATCCAAATTAATTTGAACCGAAAATAAGAGTGTCGTAATTTTAGCAGTATATCCCTAGAACATTACAACTAAAGGTATAGCTATAGCATGCTGGTCAAAGTTCTTAAGATATAGCATAGCTTGCTGGGTATATTCCTGATCAATTTGCATAACCTGCTTTAAACTCGACAGAACTGAAAATATTGTGAAGTTATATGTCAATTATATGTGTCATATAAAATGATTTTGTCATGTAGATTAAGAATTTCATGTTTCTGAATTTTTTTCTCTATTGTTATATCCTTGAATATCAGCTTGAACATGTTTTTTCGGTTAATGGACTTCCAAATGTTTTGGCTTGATCTGAACTGATGAGACACAAGTTGTCGAAATGCGTATATGCAGAAAACAAATTGGCAGTGGCTTCGGTATTTTGTTATTTATATAATGGACTTTTGAGAATGGAGCTCTTTTATGTTTTAGCACAAAAATGAATGTCTCAATACAACTTATTTCAGTGTTTAAGTATTACGTTAAAATATATTCTTGTTTAGCATTGCAATTTTTAGCAACTTTAACTTGCCACTTATTGTAAGCCGATACTTTCGCAGTTTTTTTTCTAAAGCATAACAAATTTCTCTGTATGATTATCTATGTTTTAATCAGTTCTTTCAATTGATCACCTGATATTTTGTAGAGCCTTCACCACCATTACCGGTCCCTAGGTGGATGGACTTTTGCTTTTGATGACTACTATAATCTCAATTTTACACAAGATCTGGATAATCCAAACACTACTATAATGGCAACTTACATCGATCCTTTATGTAAGTAGTAACTCATAGTAAAATGCATGGGTGTTCCGCAGGACACAAATGTCGTTATATATATTAAAGAATTCCTGTTTGTTATAGAATGACAAAGTACAATAACAGCATGAATATACAAGCAATTACATGGTGCACATATATCTAATTACATATTGAGGCATTCCCGTAAGTTTAGTTGGAAAGTACTCGGCAGTCTAGGAGGAGTTGTAGGTAAAGGAGGTATACCCTAAGACTCTGATAAGCTAAAATGATTAAGTCCAAAGACAGCTAGAAAATCTGAAAAAAAATCAAAACTTTGGAAAAACACAATACATGGTGCACATTTGTAATATATACTGAAAGGACCAAGAGGTTTAGGAGGAGATGCAGATAATGCTTAAAATTTTGGAGCCATACAGAAAGACAGACAGACGGACAGATAAACGGACGCAAGACGACAGGTGGTAATACCTATGTGTCGATCATGCATTAGGTGCAGGCGACTCAAAAATGATCACAAATATATGCAATTTTTTAAATTGGCGGCCATTGGAAAACGTGGAATGCATTTTTAAACGTTATCACTAGTAATTCATATTTGTGGTTCTCCTAAGGCCAAACCAATTTAATTCATTCTCTGTTTGGTGTCAACTTGATTTTTGAAATGTAGGACGGTATGAAGCAAACAAACAAAAACAAAACAAAAAATTAGGTAATAATATTTTGAAAATAACACACTGATGTGGCCAATTTTCATTTAAATACAATTGAATCCGGTGAAGGTATTTTTTCATCATTTCTAATTTTTTTTTCCAAATTCAGTCAATGTAAGTCAGAAAGTCATTTAAGAAAGAAATACTTATAGTACTTTATATTTTTGATCTTAAACGACGATTAAAATACCATTTAATATGGCAAACGCGAAAAACTTCCCTGGTTTGTTTGTTATAAAACCACACATTTTCAATGCGCGCGCTGACGCCAAACATAGAAATAACATGTTTTGGCCTAGACAAATTTATCGCCAGAGATAGGAGAATGTGGGATGTTGATTACTTTGTTCGAATAGCCAGTAAATAAAGAATAAAATTGCTAAAATTTTAAGATCAGTAAGTATACATTAAACTAACTTGCATGTACATGTATGTCTCTTCAGTGCATGTGAAATTAAACATACCAAAGGGAAAATATATGTGAACAAAATATTCAAAGATCCTTAAGTAAATAGCGTAGAAGTCAGTTGATATGTTCTAAGAAAGAATGTACAGTTGTTACATATTGCTTAAGTGTCTGTTAATAATAGGGGCTTATATCTCTTGGATATGCAGGATGTTCCTCATTTTTTTTCAGCATACAACGACAGATACGAAACTATACCTAAGATGATAGTAACTACAGGGGGCGATGAATTCTTTATTCCAGATGACTCCCATTATTATTTTAGTCAACTAAAAGGTCCTAAACTCTTAAGGTATGAAAGTCCAGACATAAACCTATGGTCACTATGTTGTTAGCATGAGAATTAAATGAAACAAGTGTAGATTCAATTTTTTTAACTTTATTTTCACACTGCAGATTCAAACTAGAAATAGACATGTAGTCTGTGTATGCACGAAAAGGAAGTATGAAGATATATTAAATGAAAAAAAAACCGAAACACTTAAGAAATGTGTACTATATTTACTTAAATGTCCGTCTGATCTAATCTCAAAATAAAAGTCATTGGCATTCAAAATCATTTCTTTCTGTTTTTGTAAAGTTTAATGTTGTTGAATTGTCCGATATGATTTGGATGACGTATTCACAAGTTAGTTACATAGTTCAATAAAAAGCAGAATTTGTTTATTTCAGAAAAATACCAAACGCAGAACATAGTATGGCTGGTCATGAGATAAGTCTTCTGTTTTCATTACGGGCATTTTTCTTGTCTGTAATTACAGTAAGTTCTTCTAAGTGTTTAAAACAAATAGATACAGACATTATCGTTTATTTTTATCAATTCCGACAACTTACGTCTCTTCAGTGCAGATAGCAACAAAAATCAAACTGTATAAAAGGACTGTGTTCAGAACGAATATGATATAGACTTAATATTTAGGTACAAATTATCTGAAAACATGCAACATTATAAGATACGATATGGTGTAAATGCCATCCAGTACTCGAACTGGAATAAATTTACTGAAAATGTGCAACAATAGGGATATCGATAGTTTATGATATAGTGTAAATGTCATCTAGTATTCCAATTTGGTACAAATTTGTTAAAAACGCAACGATAGGGATTCGAAATCTGGAAGATTGTGGCATATGACTGTAATTGTCGGCCATTGTTGGTGTTTCCTGTTATCTATCAATACTATGCGAATGCAGTATGGTGTAAATGCCATCTAGTACTTAAATTCTTTATTATATTCTATATGATTAATGACGGTTTTTAAGGAGGGGTCATTGTATTATGGTGTACAAATAATAGAAATAGATTCCGTTTGATGTACGAAATATCGAAATTCTCTTGTACACAGAGCGTGTACAATGTACATTATACGTGAGATAATAAAGATCGTGTTTGGTGTACGAAAAAAAAAGGTTATGGACTATGTACGATAATATTCCACCTTCGTTAATCTGTTAATGTACACTCGATAATCATGATATAGAGGGATACTTAATAAATCAGATGAGAAAAAAATGTCATTTAAATGACAGGAAGTTTTACCAGTTTTAACAAATCATTGCAACACGTGAAATAAATACAAACGAAAATATCTATCACCATGGAGTATTGTTTTTTGTTATTACCATGATTGTAAAGAACAAGCTTTGTGGAAAAAATATTCCAAGTTGAGACTGAAAAATGAGATCTCTACAAATTTGCCTTGAAAATCTTTATTTTGTCCTGGAAAATAGATGTCTTTTGTTGTATCCACCGACCACTAAATAAATACCGAAATTCAAATTATTTTGTTTTGGACATCGTGAATGGTGTTAAGTGTAAGGTGTATGGTGCATGGTATATTGTGTAATGGTGTATGGTGTATGGGTGTATGGTATATGGTGTAATGGTGCATGGTGAAAGGTGTGTGGTGTATGGATTAATGGTTTGATTGGTTATATTTTATTGTACAATAACTGTATCGTCAAATTAAATGATAAAACAGATTTTTCAAATAAACACAATCTTTGCACCTTAGTCTGATAAAATGTCTTACATGAATCTTTTGAAATTATTGGCTTTGGGGCCCGCACCGAAGCACTGAATGAATGGGCTGGATATCTTTAATATATTATATCTCATTGATTTGATCTTGAAAATTGGGTTATTATCACTTTATAGATGTGTTGGTGAAGTATTCAAAATGGGGGTAATAACAAAATTACCGAACGGAATTGTCAAATGCGAAAGTCCGTGTGGCAAAAACACAAATCAGGTGGAAAGCATCGGAAAAATTGTCGATCGCAATGGTCCAAACTTGGTACAGGCATTTCAAAAGAAATTATTGCTTGAACAGGTTTTATGGCGCGCCAAACCTTTCAATCCATTGCGGTCGCGTCCGGTAGCAACGCAACAGCAATTGCTATTGAAAAGTCGTAGACAGTAAAAAGAAATGGTCATCCCAGTGTGCAGTAAAAATATTCTTGAATCAGAGTCCCGACCGAAACTTCAAAATTTTCCACACCAGAATAATATCTATATAAGGACATCTTTAATGATCGTATTAGACGCGATTGTTTGTCGGGCGTTTGTAAAAAATCTTTTGATTGGTGACGTAAATGCTTTTTAGAGTACATTTAAGGTAGTTGGGGTGTCTTAAACTAAGCATCTTTTTTGCGCATCTATGCAAAAATTCAATAATTCAATGAGAATGTTGTCTAAAGGATTTTGTATGTCTTTAATACAATAATTTTAATAAAAATGAACAATAAGTATAAAGTTTGCACGAATAATATCACAAATTTGCCAAAAATTTGGAAAGTTTTATCAAAGGGAGATAATTCTATACTTAAATACCATGGAATATGTCAAATTTTCTTAGTTTGTTAAAAAAAATAAGGTCGTTGACCCCTTTTCTTTTTTGAATTTGTCAAAATAATTTTAACAAAACACATTTTTTAACTCACCTGGCCAAAGGCCATGTGAGCTTTTGCCATCACTCGGCGTCCGTCGTCCGTCCGTCCGTCCGTTAACTTTTATTCAAATATCTTCTCCTCTGAAACTGCTCAGCCAATACCAACCAAACTTAGCCTGAATCATCACCAGGGTATGCTCTTTCAAGTTTGTGATTTTTATGTCCGTAGACCAAACAACATGGCCGCTGTTACTAAAAATAGAACATAGGGGTAAATTGCTGTTTTTTTTTGTAAATTACTCGAAAACCGTTACAGATATAAAAAAATCTGACTGGGTAAAAATGATCAGCATGATCAGATCTACCCGCCCTGCAATTTTGAAGAGTATTCGATAACCCATCTTGGAGTTATTGCCCCTTTTCTGTAAAATTTTCGGTTTTTTTGTTACTTTAAGTCTTATATATTGAAATGGTAGAAGATAGAAGTAAAGTTTAAATTACAAAAATGTTCAGCATAGTAAGATCTACATTTCCTGCAACTTAAAAGAAAATCTGACGACCCACATAGGAGTTATAGCCCCTTTTTCTTTGAATTTTCACGAATTTATAACATTTTCATTTCAAAAACTGTTTGAGATGGAGGTTAAATGTGAATTACAAAAGTGTTGAGCTTTTCCAGGACTACAATTTCTACATATGTCTAGCAAATTTCTGATCCAAGATGGCCACCACTAGGGGATATACATTAACATAGGACCCTATGGGAAATGCATTCAAAGACCTTCTCCTCTGAGCCAATGTGGACCAAATTTTGTCACAATAGTCCTCAGGTGGTCCCCTTTAAAGTTTGTGATTTTTGTGATTGTACCTCATCCAAGATGGCCGCCAGCGGGGAACATAGTTTAACATAGGGACCCTATGGGAAATACATTCAAAGGTCTTTTCTCCTGAAACCGCTATAAGCCAATAGGAACCAAACTTGGATACAATTGTCCTTGGCTGGTCCTCTTTAAAGTTTGTGATTTTTATGTTCGTACCTCATCCAAGATGGTCGTCAGCACAGGACATAGTTTAACATAGGACCCTATTGGAAATGTATTCAAAGATCTTCTTCTCTGAAACTACTGAGCCAATTGGAACCAAACTTGATCACAATAGTCTTTAGGTGGTCCCCTTGAAAGTTTATGATTTTTATGTTCATACCTCATTGAAGGTGGCTGCCAGCAGAGAACATAGTTTAACATAGGGACCCCATGGAAAATGCATCCAAAGATTTTCGCCTCTGAAACTACCAAGCCAAATTCAACCAACTTGGTCACAATAGTCCTTGGCTTGTCCCCTTCAAAGTTTTTGATTTTGACGTTCGTACCTCATCCAAGATGGCCGCCCGTGTGGAACATAGTTTAATATAGGGACCCTATGGGAAATGCATTCACATGTCTTCTCCTCTGAACCTATTGAGCCAATTGGAACCAAGTTTGGTTAGGATTGTCTTTGGGTGTTCCCTTACAAAATTTGTAATTTTTATGTTTGTAACTCATCCAAGATTGAAAATGTAACATCTGGTGAACTGATTTATAGTATGAATGGGTGGTCTCTTCGTGACAATGAATAAAACCAGTCACCAGGTGAGCGATACAGGCTCATGTGAGCCTCTAGTTATAATTTTTCCCAAAACATTGTTTTTTTTTAAATTTTGGGGTCCCAAAATACTTTAATAAAGTTATCTTCCCTTTCTTGGAAAACTAACACATTCTTCATGCTTCATGAAATAACTTTTTCAAAAGGTCCGTGACATATCTTTTTTATATTTTTAAGGTTCTATATAGCACCAATAAATATACAAAGTTTGAAAAATTGCATGTCTGCTTATAGAAAAAAAAATATGCCCTTGAATTGTGGTATATGGCTATTTTCCATATAATTCTGTAGTAAATATAGTGCAAAAATACCAAATTTGACCGATCTTAGAACTCTGTTTCTTTTTTGAAATATCCGTGACCCCCAAATTTGTTTTGCATCTTTTTATAGCATATTACTCAAAGTTTCATTGTACAAATTTAAAGAAAAAGTTGTGTCAGAAACCAAGCACCCCAACTACCATAACGAGTGAAGTAAAAATAACGAGTTGAAAGTTTAAGTCAGTCTCTTTTAACACATTTAGCAGTACAAAATCTTGGATACTGTATGTTTTATTTATGCCACAAAAGAAGAGAAAACAGGGAAAAACAGTTCAATAAAAAACGAACTATTTTAGTAAATTGGTATCTGATACCCACAATTAACTTTTTCAATATTAAACACGTCTGACTGGCCTTTTATGAACACATCTAAAGACACTTTAACCGTAGAACACCCTGCTAATGCACTATATCAGCTTTACTTATGAAACATTTCATTGAATTTTCTGCATTTTCATTTTTACTAGAATGAAATCCCATTTATCATATGGGAAAAAAATGCAAAGAACTGTCATAGTAGGCTGAGTTAGATGCTATTGTTTTTGTTCTTTTGTCCTTTATGTTAACTTCTGTTTCTCAACTGTTTAAATACATTTTCATGTTAATAAAATATATTGCCGTCGTAACAAAATTTGAAGGATAAAAGGAACAATGAAACGTTAAAAAATGTATTGCAAAAACAAAGATATTTGTCTTCCTACACTGATCAGCTATGCCTTCATTTTTAGATCACCTGGCTGTATCCAGAGTAATGTTTACAATCGCTTGGTGTGCGTCGTCCGTCGGTCCGTCGTTAACTGTTTTTTCAAAATCTTCTCCCCTGAATCTAGCTACTGGGCCATTTTAAACAAAACTTGATCATTACCAGGGTATGTAGTTGAAATTATGTTCAGTTAGACAGAGGACCAAGCAACATGGTCGCCATTACTAGAAAAAGAACATAGGGTAAATTGCTGTTTGGCATAAACTGTTGCAGATATAAAAAAAATCCACCGAAGCAAAAATGATCAGCTAATAGGGTAAGGAGGACATTTACAAGACTGAACAGATTTTTGGAAAAAGTTTTTGTTAATTTTTAAAAAAAACTGTAAAAACTGATAAAGAGATTCAGTCACAAAATACAAATTATATTCTATCACAACCTTTGTGGTTAGATAAGAATATTAAAGTAAAAGAGACTATGAGTATTAATACAAACTATTGTACAAATGGGGTATTCTTTATAAATGATTTATTGTGAGAAAACGGAACGTTTTAGATTTAAAAGAGTTTCTGGGAAAAAACAGAGAGGTTATCTTTTCACTAATTTTATTGAGTTCTATGGTATTGTCAATGCAATTCCGGTAGATTGGAAGAGAAACCTGGAAGGGAATTGTCATTAATAGTTTTGTTGAAAAATCAAAACATCTTATGAGACCTATTACATATTTGTACGAAGCCTACTTTGAGAAAATAAAAGAAAATCCCGAATCTCAAGATAAATGGAATTTAAACTGGGCTTAAATATTGAAAATTGGGAAGAAAGTTTCTAATTACCCTTTTCTATAACTCGTAATACACTTTTGCAAAATTTTCAGTTTAGGCTATTGCATAGAATACTTCTAACAAATACCTTTTTGTACAAATGTAAATTAAGGGAAACAGAACTGTGTACTCTTTGTTTTGAAACACCAGAGACATTAATACATTTATTTTTGGAAGGTTTTCATTCAAAGAATATCTGGTTTTCCATTTGTAGCATTTTTGAAAAACATAATTTGATTATAGATGTTTCAAATATAGTTTGTGGAATGGCTGCAAATGGGGAAATGAGTAACACTGTGCAAATGTCTTCCTTATTTTAAAATACTATATTTATGTATGTAGGTGCAAGAATTCTATACCTCACGCTGTAGGGGGTATAGAGTTATTAAAATACTATATGCGTATAGAAATATTTTCAAGTGTATACTTGACACCCTAACAAAAAAGTTTTTTTGCGTAAAAAGTGGTATTACTTGAAGTTCTTCTCAGTGGCTAAGTGCAAATGTTTTTGTTTACTATAAATATAAAACTATAGCTTATCCGGCTCTCTCACTTTTCTTGTGAAATATTTATGTTTATATATGTTTTTTTTGTATCTGCATATGTTCATGTTGTCATGTTTGTCTTCATCATTGTGTTTATGTACATGTACATGGTCCAATTGCAAAATTAAGAATTACACACAATGACAAGATCTGCCCCAGCCTGCAATTTTGAAAATCTCATGTCCCATTTCAGATTTATTGTCTTTTTGTGTATAGTATTCAAAATTTTATTTCTTAAAGAAACCATAACAGAAAACGGTTAAGTATAAATTGTAAAAATATTCATTATGTCAAGATCTACCTTAATTGAAATTTTTAAAGAAAATCGAAATACCCATATGTCCTTCATTGTTGGTGATTTTATTCATCTTGTCTAGCATTAGAAAGAAAAACAATTTAGATAGAGGTCAAACATTGCATCCTAGATGGTTGCCAGCGGGGAACATAGTTTAACATTTGATCAATGGGAAAGCATTTAAAAATCTCATTAGTTGAAATCGCAACGCCAATTTGAACCCAACTTGGTCACAATAGTCCTTTGGTGGTCCATTTCAAAAATATGTCCGGCAAATCAATATTTCTAAGATGGTCGTAAGCAGGGAACTTAGTTTAACATTGCAACGCAACCTATGGTGAATTGTATTCACAGATTACTTGGACAATTGAAACCTAACTTGGTCACAGTAGTCATTAGTTGGCTCCCTTTCAATAAAATGTCCAATAAGTCGGCATCACATCCAAGATGGCCGTCAATGGGCAACATAGTTTAATATTGGACCCTGTGGGAAAAACGGCAATAGGAACCAAACTTGGTCACAAAAGTCCTAGGGAGATCTTCTTTAAAGTACGTGAGACCCGAACCGTCAGTCAAAAGAACGAACAATCCATGGAGAATGGCAAAATCGGAAACACTAAGAAACAAGGACACCACATGAGTACGGGACAAAAAAAAAACCAAAGACACACATACAGATGAACAACACAGACGAAATAAAAACCATGGGTGAAATCAGGTGTAACCGACAAGTCTGTACTTCATCCAAGATAGCCGTCATCGGGAACTGAGTTTAACATTGGACACTATAGGAAACATTATTCGACGATCGTTTCTGAAAAGCTAAAAAGGAACCATACTTGGTCACAATGGTCCCTAGTTTGCCCCTTTGAAAAAAAGTGTCCGACAAGTCTGCATCGCATTAAAGATGGCCACCAGAGGGGAACAAAGTTTGGCTAGTTCCCATTGAGGAAGCATTGAAAGATCTTATCTGAAACCACAAAGCCAACTGGAACCAAACTTGGTCATAATGGTCTTTTGTTAGTCCCCTTTCTAGTATGTGTATTTCAAGTGCGCATCTCATCCAAAATGGCCACCAGCGCGAATCTAAGCTTAACACTTGACCATATGGGAAAAAATACAAAGATCTCCTCTGAAAATACTTGGCCAGTTTGAACATATTGGAACCATTCTTGACCATAATAGTCCTAAGTTTATGCCCATTGAAAAATATGTGTGGCAAGTCTGCATCGAATTCCAGATGTTCCCCAGTTGGAAACATAGTTTTACATTAGACCCCTATACGGAAGCATTCAAAGATATTCTCCTGTGAAGCCACAGAGCCAATTGGAACCAAACGTGGACAGAAAAGTCCTTTTATGGTCCCCTTTAAAAATGGAAAACATGGTCCCCTTTAAAAATGAAAAACATATTCAAAGATATTCTACTCTGAAAATATTTGGTTCTTTGATGCTTCCCCTTCAAGAAAGATTACAATGTGTATCGCATCCAAAATAACTTCCAGTGGGGAACATAGTTTAACTTTGGATAATTAAAGATAACTATCTTTCTCTAATTTCTAGCAAATATGAATACCTCCTGACTAATGGGTTATCGAAATGATAATCAACATGGGTATTATCTGATCTCAGTTGGCGATTGGTCAATCATGTAAATGTCTCGTGTCAGTTTCTAGAAATAGTGCAACCAGATGTTGATGAAATTAACACTTGCATCATTGTCCTGCGAAACGGTTTTTGCGTTTTTATGACTAAGATAACTGAATTTATTGATAATATGACATTTTTATTAAAACTATTATATTCAACACTCCTTTCAATGGATGGCGCAATGATACATATAGCAACGATGATAGCAACAAAATGGCGCCATACTTGAGACTGGAGACTACGGAGATCGCTTCACTTCAAATAAATTGAGTAGAAGTTAGAGAAACAATCTCTAACATTGTTTTCCAGTTTATTACGACAATTTCTCACATCTCGATAGTTAAATTTTCACAGGATAAACCTCGAACTTTAAAATTTGAAAATTTAACTATCTCGATGTGAGAAATATACGTAATAAACTGGAAACAATGTTAGAGACTATATTTAACAAACTTGAAAATGAGACCCTCAAACATTGGGGTTATTTTGACTGTATATGTCAGCCATTGCCCAGATGAGCGACACGGCCTCTTGAGAGTCTCTTGTGTGTGTGTGTTTTTTTTTTAGTCGAATTTCTATTTAAACGTTCTCACTTAGAAATACAAGAGGTGGTTGACTATAACATTGTTTTAATTTGTATTGATTTTGTTGGTTAATCAGTTTACAAATCCGTATGCATTTTGCATATTTATAAATATCATGAAAAGTAATATGATGTGATTAAACAAGTGACAGACATGTAATAAAATTTGAACACGGAAATATTTTGAAGACAATGCTGGTTTTGTCCTACATATCGGATTATATAAATAAACAATAACTTTTTCTAGGTCATATAAAAAGTCAAGTTGCAGATGTCAATATTTGTTTTCGATATGCAAATACTTTACACTGTAAACTCAGATGATAATATGATATTGCGTAAATATACTAGATATATAATTATTCATGTTTTGATAAAAATGGACATTTAAAACATTTAAGTTTAACACTGAGAATCAATAATCCAATTTTAAGCTTGAACTATTTTTTTTTACATGTATTGAATTATCTTATTTGTTATCTTGATTGTTTTCTAGCTAACAATGCAGATGTGATAGCTTACAGTAATTGTGCAGGTTAACCAAGTAATAGAACACCACTTTAATTATTGTTCTTGATCTTGAAGTCTTTTTTTTTTTTTGCCTTTTTGTTGGATACATCATGGATACATACATGCTTTAGATTTGTGTCGTTCTTGTTCATTTTTGTTTATTTGTTTTGTCTTTGTCACGTGTTGGATATGATTTACCGTGTTTTTAGATTTTTGTTTTTGAAATTCCCCCTTTCATCATTTTTGCTTCGGAATTCGTTCGCCGTTGTACTTACAGCAATGTTTTGTTGAGAAAGCTTATTCAACATGTAGTGTCGTGCGAGTTCAATAATTTATTGCCACAATTTTGGATATCGACGTAAATACACAGTTCAATTTAGGTAGATAGACAGTTATATTAACATCCAGGAGATTTTATTGCATGTCGGCACAATTGAAAAACTGAAATCCGTCATAAAAACTATGGGTCACCATGTTTGGTTTTTCTAGAATCGAGATCAATTTAAAGTTTGCCTATTTTTAGCCATTTGCACCTTAATTTACAAATAATTCACGGGGAAAATATGGAAAGGCAATTTTTAGTTTAATAGAAATGAACGTTTTATCCATGAGAAATTTATATATTTTTGTAAATATGTAGTTTATGGTACGATCTATTGGTAATAACGAAGAAATATATATGTTATCATATGTTAAACGGAGATAATTTACAAAGTTCCCGGATTAAGCAATATTTACGGGAAAATGGAGCTAATTCGCTGCAAAGTGGACGAAATATGACGTTTCAAACCTGTCAGTTAATTATGACGTCACAAAGGAAAAGCCGTTAAATTACTGTTCCGACCCGAAAATCAAACCCACCCCGTATCCGACTCTTTATTTTCCACATGCGCGATTGAACTGAGCAGCGCAACAGTTTCCATTTACCTTAGCTTAAGATGAACTCATTATCAGCCAAGTGCGAATCGTGATCATTATAGTAGAAACAATAAATGTGTTATTATTAATTATTATTGTGATTATGGCTTTGAAGGGTCGCCCACATTGTTTCTACTATGATAATGATCTTATCGATTCGCAATTGGCCGATAGTGGGGTAGGTAACCGATATACCTTACAACGTACGGTTACAAGTCGAGTGAACCTTTTTCGCGGTTTACAAAGCGGGGATCGAACTAACAATGCAGACGTAATAGCTTACAGTCATTGTACAGGTTAACCAACCACAAGAAACGAAGGATTTATTTCCATTCACTTAATTACATTTGTGACAAATTCTGATGTAGACGACCTACTTAGTATAATTTCTAAGTTTATAGAAATGGCATCGTCCATGTTTGTTCGAATATTCCGATTTTTCCATCAACTTTAGTGTGTGTTTACCCTTCCTTTGCAGCTATTTTACTTTTCTTTGATGTGATTTGATCTGTCCAACAAATAGGCATGGAGACTTTAAGATCAAGAACATTAAGAATAGCGGTGTTATATTGCTCGGTCTTACCATGAATTTGTAGAAACTTTATCTCATGTGCATTACACCATATACCTTTCTATAATTTTATTGATCTATTTTTGATCTGATAATAGAGATACAAAATGTCATTCCACATTTATTGGCCATTTTCATGGATATCCTAGTGGTGGTGTGGTAAAAGTTAATGTTCTTAAAATTCATACCAAACAGTCAATAATAATGTTTTGCAAAATTAAAGTTTCACAATCCTGATGGAAAGATAACTACATAATTGACAAAATATAAGTTTTCTTGATGTTTCAAATAATTTCATACTATCCCATTCTTGTCCATAAATGTCTCTCGTACAGTTGATATATGCGTCTACCTCTTAACATCTAATTTTACACATTACTGTATTAATGCACAATGTTTAAACATAAACAAATACCAAAGTTACTGTGAATATAATGAACAGACCATTTTATGTTTTACCTTTTTTTTGCCAATTATCCAAAATGCCTTGGTATTATATCTTAACTACATATTGTTTTAATCATTTTTTTTATAGAATACGACATTGCCAGAAATTGGGTGGTTCAAGGAAGCCGTAAGTACTAATCTAAAAAAATGTTGAAATATTTGTACTTAGGCAAAAACCACCATTTATTTAACACGTTTGACGCAAAGGAGCCAAGAAACAACAGTAAACGAATATTTATTTTCACCACAAATATTTTCCCTTTTTAGCTCATTAGCTTAGCTGACCCAAAGGGTCAATGTGAGCTATTACCATTACTTAGCATCCATCGTCCATTGTCCGTCCGTCGTCCGTCCTTTAACTTTCACATTTTCATCTTCTCCTCTGAAATCACAGAAGCAAATTCAACCACACTTTACAGGAATGATGTATAGAAGGTCCTTTACAAAGATTACTCATTTCCTTCCGATTCGATAAAAAACATGTTGGCCAGCGCGGAACTTATGTTTAACATTGGATCCTATGGGAAAATCACAATTTCATTGTCCCCTCTGAAACTACTGAAGCAAATTCAAGAACACTTTACAGGAATGATGTACTAAAAGTCCTTAACAAAGGTTGCTCATTTCGTTCCTATCCGATAAAAAATCTGGCTGCCACCACGAAACATAATTTAACATTGGACCCTATGGGATAATCACATTCTCATTTTCTCCTCTGAAACCACGTAAGCAAATTCAACAAACCTTTACAGGAATGGTGTTCTTAAGGTCCTTAACAAAGATTGCTCAATTCATTCAGAATCGATAAAAACATGGCCGCCAGCACGGAACATAGTTTAACAGTGGACCCTATGGGAAAATCACATTTTCATCTTCTCCACTGAAACCGCTGAAGCAAATGTAACCTAACTGTGCAGGAATGATGCATGGAAGGTCCTAAATAAAGATTACTCATTTCGTTCCAATCCGATAAAAAGATGGCTGCCAGAACAGAACATAGTTTTCACATTGGAGCCTATAGGAATATCACATGTTCATCTTTTCCTCTGAAACCAATGAAGCTAATTCAACTAAACTTTAAAGGAATGATGTATGGAAGATCCATAACTAAGATTGTTCATTCTGTTCTGATTGGATAAAAAAAACATGATGGCCAGCGCAGAACATAGTTTAACATAGGATCCTATGGGAAAATCTTAATTTTCATCATCTACTCTGAAACCATTGAAGCAAATTCAACTTTACTATATTGGAGTAATGTAACAAAGAATTCTTATTTCAATTGAATCTGACAAAAACATGGATGCCATTAGAGAACATAGCTTAACATTAGACCCTAAAGGAAAAACTTTTTTTGGTCATCAGGATAGGCATGGCTTAGAAGAATCTTTGTCAGGTGAGGGATATAGGCTCAGTATCTGAGCCTCTAGTTCATAAATAAAACAAGAGGATATATAAATTATAAAGAAATAGTACCCTCTGATAAAGTTAATAAGGCAGATTACACTAGGGGAAAGATACCATCCAAAGAAGACACCCTAACACTTTCATCTATATGCAATGTTTTTAAAAGATAGAATGTTTAATGAACTAAGTGCGCACTTTATAAGGAAATAATTTTGATTTTTAAATAACAAACAAACAAACAAACAAACAAACAAAAATGATGAATTATATGTATAGGCAGACATTAAAGTTTTGAGTGGTGCTAATTAGGGCTATCAAATTGTTAATTTAAGGCATTATGATTACTCTAGATATGTAGGTATAATGCAACAAAGATAAAAAAATACAACAATCGAAAGTCCAGTGTGGGCTAATATCTTATTAAAGCCTTTTGAAGAGGTGGATACGCTTTTTGTTGACCCGTAAACAATTATTTCCCCAAGGTCAAGGTGCATATCTGTAATTTAAGGTCAATAAAACGTATTCACCGATACTAAAGACCAGGTCAGAGTGATTTATAATATAGTTCAATACATTGTGACGTCATTGAGTGAACAACACTCCATCAGATGAGTACGTTTATTTATTCACCTCTTGTGATTTCGTTGCAAATATAATCAGAATCAAGACAACTGTATTATAAAAGTTGATATTCGACTTGTCTAAAACTGTTAAGTCTATACCCTACAAAATATATTGTAACAGTCTTGTACGTTAAAATATATATAATTGTAGACACCAAATGGTGGTAGAATTATTGTGAAGACTGATAGAGTACCCAAAACAATACAAGCGTACCATGCAAAGACAACAGATAATGTAAGGTAGATGTTCTTCTTTCATTTTTCCAAAATTAATGTTATTTTTTTTTGGTGGAAAAGGGGGGGGGGGTTGCAGCGGATGATAATATTGACTGAAATATTGAGAAAGAGGAAAACAACAGGAAACACCTACAATACAACTATTTGTTTACATATTTTTAGCTCGACTGACTGTAGCTAGGGTAAGCTTTTGCCATAATCTCGTGTCCATTGTCCATCTGTGGTCAAGTTTTGTTCAAAGGTCTTTGCCTTTGATGGTAGTCACTGAGGGATTGAGAAACCAGTAGCCAATACTTCGGCTAGAAATACGATCATATTTAGAAACATACAATATCGAAATATAAGAATTGATTTTGTTTAAAACTAACGAGTATATCGTGCAAAGCTCTTCTTACCTGGTTTGATTTTTTATCTAGATCCTATTGGTTGGATTCCTTTTATCAAATTAACATCCCCTTCACCCTTGCATAATTGTTGTTTTCATTAAAAGCGACCATTAAATTTATAGCTCTTTCTTTTAATGGCCTATGATTTAATAAAAATGTTGTGAAAGCAATAAGGAACTGTCTGATTTGATTAAATTACTATTTTAGTGAATTTCTAAATGTATGAAATCTAAATAAACAAACAACACATAACGTGGTTGAATAATCTCTTGCAACTACCACAAGTAAGTGAAAAGCAAGGTAAAATTGCCAAAAACCATTAAGAGCAAATAATGCAAATATCCTTCGCAATAGTTGGTATTCAATATTGCCCTAACACATGGAAACATGCCAAGTTGGTACTCCATTCAAAATCAAATTGTTGTTAGTTAGAAAATAATTAAGCATGGGATACTGTGGCGATCCTGTCTTCAAACCTGGTCAATAATTCTTTGGTGGTCTGTTCTAAAAAAAAATATTAATTTGGTGATGTGTCTTATCCAAAATGTTTACCAGTGGGGAATAATTTAAATGTTAAAGCCTATGAGTAAATAACTGATAAACTTGGAAACACTTTTTTTTCACAAAATGTGTTTGGAGAATTCTAAGATTACTTAAATGCGGAATGTTCATACGAGGGGAATATACTACAATTCAGGACTTTATTGTATGATTCAACGGCTATCAATCCTGTAAACTAAATTTAAACATTTTCTTGGAGTAGCTTTTGTTTATTTTTAGAAATAGTAATATCGAATACTATGATTATTTTCGTAATCGTCAAACTTTAGAACAGGCCAAGATATGTGTTATGCTCGAGGAATGTCCTGTTTTGTTGAATTTACACCGTTAGTGTCTTATTGTTTAGTAGCGTTTATTGTTCATTACTGTTGTCTGACTTTACAATATCTTACAACTGGCATTGAGTCGGCTCATCTGGCGTATCGGACTTGATTTTTCTCTGGTTACTATTTTGACTTTGGATATAGCATTTCTAATATGACAGATAATGCATGCATGGATGGAAATGAATACCTTGTCGACTTTCCTGGTCGAGTTATTATCAGTATCTTGTTTGTTAACATAAATTATGAGAGTTGAATATAAATATACAATGTCCTTGTCGTCATCTCTTTTTGTAGGGGTTCACACTGCTAGTGCTTTGGTTATGTGGCGGTCTTGTTCATTTTTGTTTTATTTGTTTTATCTTTGTCATACTATCTCAATTTGTGTTGGATATGAATTACCGGGATTTTGGATTTATGATTTTTGAATTTCCGATCTCTGCATTCTTGCTTCGGTATTCGTTTGCCGATGTACTCGTATCTATGTTGTCACTATGTTGTTGTTTTGTTTACATTTAAAGCAATTGATTGAACATCCTTTACCAGCAGTAACCTAAAATAATATAAAACTTATTTCAAAATTGTACTTGTCATTTCGTACCATACTACCTTGTGAACTGAAATTACACATGTTGTCAAGGTGTATGTTGTTTGCATGCATAAACACAGGTAAATTTTTCAAACATTTGTTTTTTTTTCAAGTTGTGGTGCATTTGAAAACGTCTTAGGACATAATATTTTTGTCCACCAATGTTTGGAATGCTTTTTAGCTCACCTGACCCAAAGGCCAAAGGGTCAGTGTGACCTTTTGCCATCACTTGGCGTCCGTCGTATGTCGTCCGTTAAACTTTTACATTTTTATCTTCTCCTCTGAAACCACTGAAGGAAATTCAACCAAACTTTACGGGAATAATGTATGGAAGGTCGTTTACAAAGATTGCTCATTTCGTTAAGATCCGATAATAAACATGGCCGCCAGCGCGAAACTTAACTTTTACATTGGACCCTGTGGGAAAAATCACATTTTGATCTTCTCTCTGAAACTTCTGAATCAAATTCAACCAAACTTTACAGGAACGATATACTAAAGGTCCTCAACAAGGATTGCTCATTTTGTTCTGAACCGATAAAAACATGGCTGCCAGCACGGAGCATAGTTTAACATTCGAACCCTTTGGAAAAATCACATTTTCATATCCTCCTCTGAAATGGCTAAAGCAAATTCAACCAAACTTTACAGGAATGCTGTACTAAAGGTCCTTATCAAAGATTGCTCATTTCGTTCTGATCTGATAAAAACATTGCCACCAGCACGGAACATAGTTTAACATTGGACCCTATGGGAAAATCACATTTTCATCTTCGCCTCTGAACCACTGAAGCAAATGCAACCAAACTTTACAGGAATGATGTTTGGAAGGTCCTTTACAAAGATTTGCTCATTTCGTTCCGTTTCCATGAAAAACAAGGCCACCAGCGTGGAACTTACATTTAACATTGGATCCTATGGAAAAAAAATCATATTTTCATCTTCTCCTCTTAATTCAACCAAACATTACAGGAATGATATATGGAAGATGCTTTACAAAAATTGCTCATTTCATTTTGATCCGACAAAAAACAAGGCGACCAGCGTGGAATATTGGAGCATATAAGAAAATCATCCTTTTCATCATTTTCTCTGAAACTGTTTAAGCAAATTTAACTAAGCTGTATGCCTAATATCATTTAAAACTAAGGAGTTTCTCCCTTATGCAAAGCTCTGTCCTTAGCTGATTTTGGCTTTCCATTTAGATCATGTTTGTTATTTGTGCTCTTTCAATTTTTTTTACATCTTTGAGTTTAAGGTCTTCCAAATGTTCAGATTTTATCTGCACTGGTCAGACATTAGTTGTCGAAATTGCCATATGCAGAAACTAAATTTACAGTACGTTTGGTATTAAGTTATTAATAAATGAAAAGTATTATTATATTTAATGATGCGATTACTATTTCTATTTATTTTATGTCAAAACTTGCCTTTTGTACAAGACCTTTTAATTAGCAACAGTGGTTACTGAACAAATATTTGAAAAAAGCGGTAGAGATAAATAATTATCAAACTCCTTAATTTCTGTATTAACGTTGCAATAGTAATGAATATTTCCTTCTTTTTTAGACGAGACTTCAGATTGGTAATTGGTGAGCCTGGCAACCCAACAAAACCATTTCCACACGTAGTTCCTTGGATTGCAGATAACGTCAAAGATATGGTTAGTATACCGAATCCAATATTTGTATTTCAAATTTTAAAGGAAACAGCATAAGGAAAGTTTGAATGCATATTTGAACAGCTGAAAATAAATAAGTTTGAGTTTTCTTACTTATAATTCTATCAAGATAAATAAATATTTAGATAATCTATGATGAAAAGTCAACATAGATTAAGAATGTTTCGGACGTTTACGGATTTTTATCTCGAAAAGTCGGGAAATTGCTTTTAAAAGTCAGGATTTATTTGCACAACTGATCCAGAAAATCGCGACTTTAATCATGACATTTGTGAAAAATTATTGCGAGTTGTCGCGATAATTTGTATGCAGTCAACGAAATACCCAAATATCACGACTTTTCAATGATAAATTATCTCAACTTTATATGTTTATATCTGTTGAAAAAGGGTCTTTATCTTCTTCTTTCTTTATGTTTCAACGTTAAAAAATACGAACATCAATGGAAAGTAAATGTTAAGTGCAAAAGTGTGATAATAGGTTTACAGATTATATAAGTTAACCTTTTCCTATGTATGCTTTCTTCCATGAAATATTGAATTGTTTATCTAAAACACAAAATATGCTTTCGATCTCATTGTTCCTTAAACAACATCTTTTTAGATAAATACTAAGAAGTTCAGATTTTAAGAGAATCAAGAGAAGTTTGAAGTTGCCGATTATTTTTTATTCTGATAAATCTCTTCAGTGACTATTTTTATTTTCATTTAGGGAAATAACACCTATTCAGCAGAATACAGCAATCCCCCAAATGGTCGATGGTTAGCTTTCTTTATTCAGGTAAGAAAAATAAAGACACAATTGTTGGCTTCGAGATTCTATGGTTAACTTCAAATAAGGCGCCAAAAGACAACCATGAACCCTATCAAAAAGCATATTCGATGATGCCGACGTAGAAAAAAAAACACTGTCTTTTGTCCATAAAATGTTATTGTAACAGCTGAATAGGCCCAATCAACATCACATTTGTCTGCAAAGGGCACTACAGTGACTGCTTATTAAAGGAGATGAGCATTGGCAATTCATTTAACAACCTTGCATACAAACTCTCAATCATGCCAAGAGAGGACATAAAAACAATCATAAATATCAGTATTGTCTTCTTTTGGTATCAATTTAAGTGATGAGAGCAAATACCTGCCTTGTATCTACAGGGTTCTTAAGATACATAAATGCCTTACAAACAGAGATCTGTCACATGCAGAACATCACCTCTTTACAAGCTCCTAACTGCATTATCTTCTGCATTCAAAGATGGCTTAAAAATATATTGTGATAATCTATACTCAACAAGTGGAGTGAAGCAGATGTGGATCCTGAAAAACTCAAAAGACTTATAAGAATATCTATCTTTAACTGAACTAAAACACTGCAACATATTTTTCTACACTCTATACTACTCTCCCACACGATAAGCTAAATATAGTACTCCGCTATTTAATACGCTGGTCTTTCTGTACTAAAAAGGATGTGGAAAATATTCGTATTTAATATCTGTTTCCGAGGTCTACCTTTGAAGCTTGATGTGACTTTACTGCCGTACTTGACATGTTGAACACGGCGGGTGTCTTGTAAGAAGCAGGAGATGCTTACTCTACCGGTGCACATGATCTCATTAATGTTTTTTTTATTTGGTGCGAATGGTTCATTTTTGTATGTGTGTGTGTGTGTCTTCATTTTTCTGTACTTTGCCGTACTCATTTTATGTCTTTGTTTCCTTGTTTTTCCGATGTTGCGATTTTCCTTAAGTTATTCGTTTTTTGACTGACTTTTACTGTCTTACTTACTTTTAGTGATATCTAAAGATAGGGCATTCTTTGGTATACACCACATTGGTTTCACACGATCAATATAAAGAGCAAAATGTCATTGCAATGCTGGAATTTTTTATTGATAATATATTTTTGGAATTCGGTGGACAAGGTTTAATCCAGACAAGAGGGATACCTATGGGGACTAATTGCGCGCCACATTAGCAATTTTTTTTCTTTATTCGTAATAAGCAAGGTTCATATCAGAGCTAGTTCAGAAAAAAGGACAATAAGCTAGTCAAGTCCTTTAATTTCAACTTCCGTTATATAAATGTTGTTTCATTAGACAATCTTCAATTTAAGGATAACTTTCAATTATAGACCCAAAATCAACAGTTACTCGAATTTAAAGAGACCACTGATATAATATCATCAGCGTCATACCTGGACCCATACCTCTAAATGACAACTCTAGACGTATGAAAACAAAACTCTACGACAATCGTGATGTTTTCGACTTTCCAATAGTGAACTTTCCGCTTTTTAGCAGTAATATTCCAAAATCACCGGCATATGACGTCTACATTTCACAAATCATTTGTTCAAAATCCATTGTAGTATATCAATTAGTGTATCTTTTAAAGTCAAATCTGTTGACATTGCTGTGCAAAGTTTTAGATGTTACTTCCTTTCGGATCACATAGTCTTATAACAGATGTTGGTCTCTATTTTCAATGAAAAAGACTTAAAAACACCTCCCTAGTGCATTGCTTGTCCTCAGGTGTGCTTGGTTTTCATACAGATGCTTTTGGTTATTTGTTATCAGATTTTTAAATTTTGATTTATAGATCTCCACATGTTTTAATTTGGTCTGCATAGAGACATTATTTGTTGAAGTGAAATTTGCTAATTTTACAGTATATTCGGTATTTTGTTATTAAACTGTAATGCATGAAACGCAATGATTGACTTTACTCTGCCAGCAACATCGTAACCACAAAAAATGGTGTTATCAGCGACTTTGAACATTATCTATTTCTGTTGTTTGTATTTTTGCAACCAGTATTATTGCAAGTTTCACCTCTTCATGTAAGGAATATTTCTTGAAGTTTTGCTTCCTGATTCATACTCGTATTCTTTATCAAGATACTACGATACGGCCCGAAAACACACCTGAACTAAGTAGTTCAAGAAAAGGAGGGTGTTTGCAAAATTCTTCAACTATTCTTTCTTAAAGGAAGAAACTTTATAAAAACAGATTAAACTTAATTTGAACACATTGTTCTTATTCCGAGACAACAAATGTTTCAGGAATGTTTCAACAATCATGAATGAATTTGGAGGCCTCGTTTCCCAACACACAATAGGGATTCCTATTGGAACTAAGTGTGTGTCATCTTTAGCGGAGCTTTTTATTCACTCGCGTGAGGCCAAGTTTTTAGAAGGGGTTAAATAGGGGAAAAACATTAAGCCAAGTCCTTTAATTTCAGCTCCTGCTACATAGAAGATGTACTTTCTTTTAGAAATGCGCTTTCAATATTGGAAGATTCTTAACATTTTCCATAATTATAACAACTCATAACCAAAACAGTGAAAAAATGATAACTTGAATTTCGCCGCTGTCATTAATATTTCATTAAATATTTCATTTCAATAAAGAATCCATATATTCAACTGTCTTCATTGTATGGCAGTTTTTCAAATATCGTCTGTCTAGAAATAAATATTAGAAAGGTGTTCAAATAACTAAATACCGAAGTTACTGTGAATTAAGGTTCTGCATATGCGCATTTCGACAACTTATTTACATCCTTTCGTAAAATATATTATGTCTCTTCGGTGCAGATAAAATCTAAACAGTTGGAAGACCATAAACTCAAAGATGTTTAAAAACTGATAGAGAACAATTAACCAATATGATCTAAATGGAAAGCCAAAATCAGCTAAGGACAGGGCTTTGCACGAGGGAGATACTCCTTAGTTTTCCACAAAATTTACCAAATTTAGATATTGTAAGGTTCAAAATAGGATCGGCTTTCGGGTCAGCACCGAAGTACTGACTACTGGGCTGGTGAATACCCTCGGGGACTAACAGTCCACAAGCAGTGGCATCGACCCAGTGGTAACAAATAACTAAATACCGAAGTTACTGGATATTTAGGTTCTGCATATGCGCATTTCGATAACTTATTTCTCTTCAGTGCAGATAAAATCTAAACGGTTGGAAGACAATAAACTCAAAAATGTTTAAAAACTGATAGAGAACAATTGACCAATATGATCTAAATGTAAAGCCAAAATCAGCTAAGGACAGAGCTTTGCACGAGGTAGATACTCCTTAGTTTTCCACAAAATTTACCAAATTTAGATATTGTAAGGTTCCAAATAGGATCGGCTTTCGGGTCAGCGCCGAAGTACTGACTACTGGGCTGGTGAATACCCTCGGGGACTAGCAGTCCACCAGCAGTGGCATCGGCCTAGTGGTAACAAATAACTAAATACCGAAGTTACTGTGAATTTAGGTTCTGCATATGCGCATTTCGACAACTTATGTCTCTTCAGTGCAGATAAAATCTAAACGGTTGGAAGACCATAAACTCAAAGATGTTTAAGAGAACAATTAACTAATATGATCTAAATGTAAAGCCAAAATCAGCTAAGAACAGAGCTTTGCACGAGGGAGATACTCCTTAGTTTTCCACAAAATTTACAAAATTTAGATATTGTAAGGTTCCAAATAGGATTGGCTTTCGGGTCAGCACCAAGTACTGACTACTGGGCTGGTGAATACCCTCGGGGACTAACAGTCCACCAGCAGTGGCATCGACCCAGTGGTAACAAATAACTTAGTACCGAAGTTACTGTCAATACAAATAATTTTTATATTAGTTTTCTCTACGTCAAAACTAAAGTAAATTGATTTAGTATCTCCCTCTTGCATAGCTCTGTCCCTAGCCGATTTTTACTTCCCTATTGAGTTCGTATTGGTAATTTGTTCTCAATCAGCGTTTACACATATTTCGGTACATGGATTCCCAAATATTTTGATTTAATCTGCACTGATGAGAGATAAATTGCCGAAATGCGCATATGCAAAACCTGAATTCGCAGTGACCTCAGTATTGTGTTAGTCAAGGTTACTCTTAGTTCTATATGCATCTAGATACTGAGCTGCAAATGTAATTTTTCATTCTGTTACAAGTAATAGAACTTTATTTTATATGTTCACAGTTAGTCAAGGTTACTCTTTGTTCTATATACATCTAGATACTGAGCTGCAAATGTAATTTTTCATTCTGTTACAAGTAATAGAACTTTATTTTATATGTTCACAGTTAGTCAAGGTTACTCTTAGTTCTATATACATCTAGATACTGAGCTGCAAATGTAATTTTTCATTCAGTTACAAGTAATAGAACTTTATTTTATATGTTCACAGATGACATTCGATGGTATTGATGGGTCAGTTCATGAATATACAACAGAAACACAGATCATTCCTGACACGTTTCCGTTCCCAGAATGTTCAGGCTCTCAGTGCCGTGGGACACTTGTTTAATATAATTCGGATAATGTTTTACTCTTAGACTTGACAAGGCTGTAGTGTCATATGACTCTTTTCAGTATCTAACTTGTAATATTAGTTAAATATAATAGTGTGTATATCTGAAAAACTATAAAAACATGGAGACATGAACAAATAAAATGTTGTTGTTATCTATTCCCGTGGTTTTTTTTTCACGCTATACCAAAAGTGAACGTTTTTCTGCACTCACACTGCATATGTATTACATTCTTTCACAATGTTTCAACTGAGATGCGAAAGCAAATATTGTTTTATTCTATGTATTATCCGGGTTTGCAATTATTTATAAATCGTTAAGATTTTGAATTTGTTGTAATGTGGTGTAACGATGATATCCTATGAAATGATTTTCGTTTGCGTAATTTTTATCGTTTAATTCCTAGGCCTATTAATACCGGAGAACTTCGATGGCTCGAACCGCAATAGCTCGAACACCAGGAATGTCTCGAAATATTTTCTTGTCCCTTTTTTAAGTTTGAACAAAGTTCGACCTCGATAACTCGAACACCCCTCTATCTCGGTCTTTGGGGTCGATGTTTTCATCGGTCCCTTGGGTGTTCGAGGCATCGAAGTTCGACTATATATTTACAGTATGAATAAATGTTTCATAAAATTTTGTATTGCACATTACAGTTCAAAATGCTGTGTTTGTCACTGAGGTTTTTTCATTCAACAAAAGGACGGTGTTTGCAAAATTCTTCAACTTTTCTTTCTTAAAGGAAGAAACTTAATAAAATGAGATTAAACTTAATTTGAACACATTTATCTTATTCCGAGACAACAAATATTTCAGGAATACTTCAACAATCATGCACGTATTAAACAATTAAACCTTTTTATCTTCTCAGAGACGACTTATGATGGTTAATGTTCCTTTTAGACAAAGAGTTTTATGAGATCCTACATCCTGAAGGTGGTAGATAGACAGAAATACTTTCTATTGATGAAAAAAAAATGTTTTTAATTGCATTAATATGTACAAAACTAAACATGTCATAAGCCCGGTCTATTTTTAAAGCTTATATAAATATGTTAAGACGATCGACTGAGCCCTTTTTCTTTTTTCTTGTTTTCCATGCAGTTATTGTCACAAGGTGTTACGTTTTTGAATGGTTCAGCAGAATAACATACATGTAGGAATGTGTGTTGACTTTACTCCATCAAGAAATGTTTCATTTATTTTGATTTGATCTGCACTGAAAAGACATATCTATTGGTCGAAATGGCTATCTTAAGAAGCAACGTTTACAGTAACTTTAGGTTTTATTTAATTATTTTTCAAAAATGCTAGAAAATGGCTATGCTTCAAAACTCGCACATATGAAGTAGATAATGTACTTCCTTATCTTCAGAGGGCTGTCGCCAAAATAAGTAATATGTTTAGTAACCCATCTTTTCGAAATTATAAAGTCGTAAAAGCAGAAGAGATTAGGAGAAATTTTATCAAAAATGATGTTTTGTATGGTGACACTTTTTGTTCCCTTTTCTGCCAAGAATCTGTACATTGTTTAGATAAAAGATTAAACTTGAAAATAAATAAGATTGTCAACGAGTTTATATTCAATCAGATTTTGAACGTGTAATATGAGAAACTGCAAAAAGTACATGAAAACCTTTCCAGTTAAGACTTTAAGATAAAAAATATCGCTAGAATATTCTTTAAGTATTTTCAGGCAATCCATGTGACCCCTACAAATAATGATAGCTATTGTGGTTTAAATATGCAACTGTGTATTACAAACATGTAATTTTTGCAACAAAATTGATATCACAGTTGGTTTGTTTCTTCAGGAAATATTCGAAGTTTACTGCAATCTACAATTGTGTGTAGCTTTGTCTGTGACTCGGAGGCGACGTCCTAAACGATGGAGACGAGTACTGCTGCAATTTTAAGTTTTGATGGGAATTTTTGTAGGTCACATCCTTACACATCATAGCAAATTTGTAATTTTTGTCTGATAATTTTTCAATATTCAAATCTCGATAGGAACTCGGGACAGCCGGAAAAAGTACATCCAAGGAGAAACAGCTCAAATAGAAAAGAGAAATGAATAAGTATCAATTAGACATCCTCTAACTTAGTGAAGTTTGAGGGCCAATGAATGGTAAAACAATTCTTCGAAGTAGATAAAATAGTACTTAAGTCGAGAGGACGGAAATCGTAGAAGTGATACAATCAAAAAGAGTTAAAAAGTCTGTAATGGAATGGAATCTAGTAATTAAAGATTAAGTATATTATATTGTAAACTACAAATTGAAATTAAGCCTCAAAGTAACATACGCACCAACAAATGAAAGTAATAAGGAGAAAGAAGAGTTATTTCTAGTGCATTCACAAGACGTCATCAACAACACTTCGTAAGATGACATCTTGTTAGTTATTGGAGATTTTAACGCAAAAGTGCGAAGCGACAACAAAGGTTACTAGAGTGTTATGGGAAAACGGAGTGAAAATGTGGAGGATTTGGTAGATCTTGAAGCTAAACAACTTTATAGTCACTGGTACAATATAACTGCACAAGCTAAGACACATCACTTGGATATCTCCTGATGGGAAGATCAAGAACTAAATCGGTCATGTGATCAACAACACAGAAAATCATGTTTTGGCACCAGAAAAATGAGTGAAACCGATGCAAGCGATGATCACAAACTCATACATAGGAAATGGAGGTAATAACAAAACTACCGAACAGAGTTTTCAAGTGCCGAAGTCCAGGAGACAAAAAGACAAATCAGATGGAAACCACCGCAAAGATTGTCGACCGCAATTGTCCTGACTTGGTACGGGCATTTCAAAAGAAATGTTGGGTTAAACCGGTTTTACGGTGCACCAAACCTCCCCTTCCATCTTCCAGTGTGGCAGTGCCCAATCAACTCAACAGCAACTGTATTTGACAGGTCGTAAGTCAGTGAAATGTATATCATAGTACTAAGTAAACTGATGTTAAGGCTGACCTGAAGATACATAAGCAACAGAACCCACCATACTCTAACAGCAAGACAAGAGTATAGTATATTCTAAGTCAGGTAGAATGGAAACCGGAGAGGAAACATATGGAAAGAGGCTATTGAAATATATAAAAAAAACTTACCCGGAGTTAAGAAAAGGGGTCAAAAACAACGGATAAGTAGAGAATCATAGAAACTTGTAGATGAAAAAACAACTTAAATCAAATCAACAACAAAAGACAATAACGATGAAAAGAAAATCTACTAAAGACAGGAAAAAAGCAGTATGAGTAATGACGGAAGAAATTGTACAGAAGGTCCGATAGTCATGTTCCCAACTTCTATACGTAGAATGAAAGACAACTATCAATTATGTTTATAGAGTATTTGAAATGTGAATTCTCGTATTTCATGTATTGAAGGTAAAGTGTAACAACGAACACACAAATTTATCTGGAGGACACATAAATTCATTAAACGCACGCTAAATATCTCTCGTGCATATAGATTGGTTAAACACACGTAAAGTTTTTCAATAGTCTAATAAATTGGGTCTATGCAAAACAATTTATATAGTCAACATATAAACTATTTAAACACATGCAAATTCTCACCTGGACACATAAATTGGTTAAACAGACATACACAGACACATAATTTGTAATTCACAAAATTGAAAAATGAACTTATGAACTATTTAAACAAAAAAGCACGGGGGGTCACTCAGGTGGAATTGGGTACAGGCCTGCCGCTGGCATTTTGAAAATACCCCCTTTCATATAGTCCCCCATCAAAATATTGACCCATTCATATAGTAACTTTCAAAAATAAGCAACCCAACTGTATGGTAAAATTGTGTAATTGGAGTCAGAAAACCATTAATTTCACAGCAGGAATGTTCTTAAACATCAAATAATGATATTTACTTAATTGATTACAGCAACCAGTGGAGAGTCTAGCCATTTGGGGTTAATTTACGACCCATTTATATACATGATGTCAAAAATTGCTACCCATTCATATAGTCGACAACTGCAAAAAACAGGCTCATTCCAGCGGCACGTCTGTATATACCTTTATATAGGAAGTGACCCCCCGTGCAAAAAAGAAACTATCCTGATGGCAGCACAACCAATTCTGGGCAGTATTAACATTACATAAACCACACGGAAAACTTTTTTAGATTAATGTACTAGATTTACTTTGAATTAAACCTGAATTAAACTTATCGTATTCCGATCTCTTTTTATTTTTTTCTTTTAGAGAGCACTAACAGAGTATAATTATGATAAATAAGTATTATGAAATCATTGTTTTGTGGTATAATATCATGTTGGAAGGAAAAGATTGATCTTGTGTAAATAAACATTTTTTTCAATAAATACTTCCTTAAAGGTGTATTTCGTAATTTCGTATACACCTTCCAACAGTAGAAAGTTTGGACAAGGAAGTAATTTTAATAGGACAAAATCCATTTCAGATACTTAAGTTCCGCGTTATGACCATTAACAAATCAACATTGGATATGACAACATTGAGAGGGTCATATTTATAAAGCTTTGGTTGATTTTATTTTCATTATACAAACAATTTTCAAACGATATGATTATAATTTTTCTTGTATCCCTCCTGATCGGAGTGGAAGCATTGCCATTAGATGAATATGTTTACGCTACAGATTCACATTACAGCTTTTCAGAGATCAGCTCCAAAAGGGAACCAGGGTTTACTCTGTATCTCTACAATATGACTTCATTGAAGTGGAAATCAGGTACTGTAATGTCAAATTAAATTTCAGTAGCGCGAACTCTATCTATACAATACAACGGCAGTAGACTACCGAAGAAACAAAGAACATGATTCTGAGACATGATTACATAAATCAAAGTCCAGAGCCAAGGCAAAAGAAAGAACACCAAAAGACGGAAGACCAAAGAGGCTACACAACCACAAAACGCAATCACTACAAATACAACAATAAAAACTAAAGCAGTAACAGTGTGAACTCTCAAAGAGTGACATCAAGCGCTCCGGAAGGGTAAGCATGTCCTGCTCTGTATACCGCACCCGTCACACTGTCAGTGGGTCAATCCAAGGTAGAGTCTCGATCGGTTATGTCAAATCCGGGAAGACATACAAATGTAATCTAGCTGAAAATATCAGTTTTCATTTGTGACACCGACATTTCATATCAATCTATGATGTCGTGGTAAAGGCCATCAAATTTCTAAAGGGACGAAAGTAACAAAGGCTGAACATAGCCCTGACTCAGCAGTTTTCGTGACAGTGCTTTTGCTCTTTCCACAAAGTCACTGTTTGAACTACAAGCTCTACAGTAACGAATTAATCGTGAAATATACACTCCATATGCTTGGGTGGTAGGTATACTGCTGAGGAGGGAAAGTTTACAATTGGGAAGTCAAAATCATTACGTTTGTCATAGATTTAAGATGTCCATGTTCGTCGATGTATAACAAAAGGTCGAGGCCTGATGCAGAATTGGATGTATCGGTTGTCTCTTTAATTTCAAGTTTACTTGCGTAGACCCGATATAAATATTCTTTAAATCTTGTGTTATTCAAAGAAGGTACATCGTCTATATGAAGTTGAAATTAAAAGTCTGGACCAGTTGTTTTTGTTTCTGTTGTATTAGTTCTTGTAAAATCTTTGCTTCATACGAATAAAGGAAAAGGTCAGCTAAAAGTGGCACACAATTTGTTCCCATAGGAAACTATTGTTTTTTGAAAAAACGCGAACTCCACATTCAACAAAATTGTTGTCGATCAAACATTAAAGCATCGTTATCACGTCATTTTCACTGTATTTTTTGTTTGACTCAGTATGCTTCTTAACAAAATATGTTTTATCTTTTCCTTTTACCAAATAAGAATACCTGCGTTCTCTGTTTTAGTACAGAAAAATGATGTATTAGATCGGAAATTACTGTTTCAAGTTTATCATATGGAAGGGTTGTATAAAGGGTTGAAAAATCAAACGTTTGAATGCTATTGCATTATCCGAAACTGTTTGAAGAGAGCTGTTCAAGGAGATCTTTGGAGTTTTTAAGAATCCACATCTGATTCACGCCGCTCGTAGAATAGGCTTTTTCGCAGTAGCTTTTCAGACCATCTTTAACTGAAGTCAATAAAATGGTAAGGAGTTTGGATATGGGCTTAGTTGTGCATCTGACTTCATAAATGACGATATGGCTTCATCAAAATGGAAATTAGGTACAGCAGTTGCAAGTCAAGTTTCAGTCGAATGATCTCTAAAATATCTGTACAATATGACTTCATTAAGTGAAAATCAGTAATGCCAAGTTTACCTTCTGTAATAGCGAACTCTAAATCGAAACGATATGATTTCATTAAAGTGGAAATCAGATACTGTAATTTCAAAAAGGGTTAAGAGCGAACACTTTACATTGTATCTGTACAATATTACTCAATCAAAGTGGAAGTACGGTTTTGTATGTCAAGGTAAAGTCTAGTAGAGCGAAGTCTGTGTCTGTGCAATTTGACTTCTATCATTAATGTAACAATCAGTACTGTAATTTCATGTTAAGTTTCAGTAGAGCAAGCTTCATCTAATTTCAACGAAAATTTATTTCTAAGTAGATCTCAATGCTTCTATTAAGATTAAATTATTGTATTGGTTGTAAGGGGTGAAATCATTTTTGTTTCCAATTTTAAATCTTGTTATTCTTCTTTTCTTATAATACTATAAAGTCATAAAATATGAAGAACAAAAATTTCCTGGAACCTTACAATATCTAAATTTTTGTAAATTTGTTGAAAACTAAAGAGTATCTCCCTCATGCAAAGCTCTGTCCTTAGCTGATTGTGGCTTTCCATTTAAATCATATTTGGTTCTTCCAAATGTTTAGATTTTATCTGCACCGAAACAACGGCAGTAGAACACCGAAGGAACAAAGGGGTGAAATTCACAAAAATCGAAGTCCAAAGACAGGGCATAAACGAGAACACAGAAAACAATAACGTTAGACACAAAAACAATGACGCCAGACAGACACAAAGCACAGAACCAGAAACCACAACATTCAGAACAAAGGCACTCACAGTGTGAACTCCAGTGAAACTGAGAGTGACATCAGGTGCTCCGGAAGGGTAAGCATGTCCTGCTCTGTTAACAGCACCCGTCACACTGTGGGTGATTCAATCCGGGAAAATGTCAAAGTCGGTAGTCAAATCCGGGAAGACGTGAATCTAGCTGAAAATGTCCACTTTCATTTGGGATACTGACACGTCATATCTTTCAATGATGCTATGGTGACGGCCATAGAATTTCTTGAGGGATAAAATTAACAAAGGTTGAACAAATCCCTGACTAAGCAGCTTTTGTGACAGTGTTTTTGCTCTGTTCAAAAAATCACTGTACAAACTACAAGCTCGACAGTAACGAATCAACTGTGAAATGTACACTCCATAGGCTGGAGAGGTAGGTATATTGCTGCTAAGAAAGGGAAAGTTCACAATGGGGAAATTAAAATCATCACGCTTGTCATATAGCTCAGATTTCAAACGTCCATCTTCGTCAATATACAATAAAAGATCTAGGTACGAAGCTGAAGTAGGTGTTTCAGTTGTTTCTCTAATTTCAAGCTCATTTGGATAGATCTGATGTAAATAATCCTTAAATTTAGGATTATTAAAAGGAAGCACATCGTCTATGTAGCGGAAGCTGAAATTAAAGGACTGGGCTAAATGTTTTTGTTTTCTTTGAGTAAGCCCTTGTAAAAACTTGGCCTCGTACGAGTAAAGAAAAAGGTCAGCTAAAAGCGGCGCACAGTTTGTTCCCATAGGAATCCCTATTGTCTGTTTGAAAACACGACCTCCAAATTCGACAAAAATATTGTCGATCAAAAATTCTAACATTTTGATTACGTCAGTCTCGGTGTACTTCTTATTTGAATCGGTGTGGTTCTTAACAAAATATGTCTTGTCTTTCCCTATAACTAAATAGGTGTATCTGCGTTCTCCATTTTTTGTGCAGAAACATTGATGTATTAAATCTGCAATTACTGTTTTCAGTTTATTGTGTGGCAGGGTTGTATAAAGTGTAGAAAAGTCAAAAGTTTGAATGCTCTGGCAATGGGTAAGACTGGTTGAGGAAAGCTGTTCAAGGAGATCTTTTGAATTTTTAAGAATCCACATTTGATTTACACCGCTTGTGGAGTAAGCTTTATTACAGTAATTTTTCAGGCCGTCTCTGACTGCGGTCAACAAAGTAGTGAGGAGCTGTGAAAGAGGTTTAGTGGTGCATCTGGAAGACCCGGAAGAGACATAAGTTGCCGAAATGGCCAAATGTAGAAACTAAATTTACAGTAACTTCGGAATTTTATTGTTTCGGTATTGTTTATTGCCGTTTTTAATTTTTGATTGACAAGGAATTTCAACAAGGAGCAATATGCATTTACACATAAATTACATGTATCTTTGGTCGCAGTGAGTATCTTCGATACTAAAACATTTAGTCAGTTTGACATGCATTTTCCAGATACCAGATAAGTAGACCTAATCTTGGATTACCCATATATTAAGCTGATTAATACAGCTTCAGCTGAAGATTACTTGCTAACTTGGTTTATCAAGTAGATACAATAAACAAAGAACAGCATTTTTGTAAACAATGTCACCAAAATAAGAGTAACATGTTTGCTTTTCACTGTAAAAATATTTTTTTATCATCTTCCCGTTTGATGCAATTTGCTGTCTATTTTAAAGTCACTATAAATCATTGAGGAGAGTGAAGTCCACATAATTTTGTTTGATTTACATACATATATACTAATATTGCAATCAAGAAACCTATGATGGTAACGTAATGTTTAAGTTGAATATTTTGTAAAGATTTTAAGTCATGTACACATTCATGTCATTCCCGTACAAAAGGTTCACTTACATTGCATTATATCGTGTATAGATTACTTTTAACTGTTAATTTAGACACATCACCAAGATGGTTCAGTTGTAGTAAAATCAAATATTGTTCATTTGGCATTTTACTTTACGTCAATTTGCTATTTTACAAAATTATTAAATTTTATTTCATATATGAGTTAAAAATAAAGAAAAACGTTTTATAATTTTCACAGAAAAATACAAAGAAACCTTTTTATAGTAACAGGGGTACTTAGATAATATTCACTTTCTTGCGTATCAACGGCAATACAGGTTTAATGTACTGCTAGCCCATATTTACTGTCCGAATCCTATTATCCCCAGCTGATCTAATCATGCAAGAAATTATATCGATAATATGTTCCGGGCACGATGCTGAATTTGATCCTTTACCTCTGAAGTGATCTGTGTACAATAATTGTCTGATAATTAAGAATAATATTCGTGGTTGCTGAATTTAATACATTACACACGACCCTGTATACAACAATTGCTTACCCATGCTATCTACACCTGATATAGACGGAACTATTTTATTATTTATCCGCGTTTATCAGTTTGTGCTTCCGCGGCTCAATAGCATTATCCTCCAATATAATCCCAAGTGGTAGAGTAAAATATACCATAAAATATCATTTTATTTGCAGTAATTTTCATTCATTTTCAAAAAATATGAAATGTATGATTTAATTTTTTGCTTTCAAGAGTGCGAATGCAAGAAATCAATAAAATTTTTGAGTGAAATAAATGGGGTGTTATTTAACCCGGCGGATTTCTGCCTCTGATCGTCCTAAGCGATAGCATAAGCCGCAGAAGATTTCTTCTGCGACTAAAAAGTACAACAACACAAATACCTGTATGATCAATCATCTTTCTTTGACTGACCTGCACAAAATTTTCTTTCCCTTATTCAAATATTCAAATAGTGTACTTCTTTTAGTAAATTTTTATTAAAATTCATCGACCAATATTGAAGGGAATATGCTTAGAAAATCATATACACAACAGCCCAGACATATTATCAATACCAAATGACCTCTTGATCTTACCGGACCAAAATTAATTTCCTTTATGCACATCTAGAAAGGGTGTACTATTTTTTGGTACAATAAGTGAGAACCAAAGTCAGTCAGTCTAAAACGAACAATCCAAGGACAATGGCAACATCGGAAAAACCAAGAAACAAACATGAGCACGGCACGGAAAAGAAAAATGAAGACGCACACGCATTCAAAAATGAACAACACAAACCCAATAAAAACCATGGCCCGGTAAAGTAAGCATCTCCTGCTTCTTATAAGACACCGCCGTGTAGAACGTGTCAACTCCGGTAGTGAAGTCAAATTTGGTAAAGGAAAACAAGCTTCGGTAGCAAAATATGTATAAAATCAAGCTCATGTTATTGCACAAAATGTGCTTAATCCATGATCTTTTCAGTCTAAAGTATGTACAACATTTAGACAGCTTGCATGACAACGGAACAACGAGGTAAACACAAAAATATCCTCAAGCCAAATTTAGCCCATTTGATTTTTATTTCTCTACGCTATAAATTCATCTAATGTAGTAAAATATTGATAGAATGTTATTTACCTTCAATTAATTACTCAATGCAAACGTGGTAAACTTGTAGATGCTGTATCCGATCACCCGGTATGGTGGCATTATTTGGCGGTAACAGTCCCAGACAAAGTGATCCATGATGATACTGCCCTTATGTTGATAGATGGTGGGGACAATGATCGATCGTAAGTTTCATGTTTCAGAGAAAAGTTATTCGGTATGTTGTCCCCCGCTTAATGTATTGAAGAAAAAATGTGATTTCTTTTTTTTTATCTTTAATTTTTGAACACTCTATACAAATGAATCATTTCATTTCCTGTAAAGACAACGTTTCTGATTTTTTGACATTCTGTCTCGGCTTGAATATTGTAAACGAAAAAAAAAAATAATAAAAAGAGAAGCTTAAGATTTTTCAGATAATTATTTCATTTGACCTTAACAAATTATTCATTAAACGTATTCTTTAAATTCCTTTACAGACAAACCTTTGTAGATGAAGCATTCGAAGCAATCACGTCGGCATTAGCAGTAACAACAGGAACAATATGTGCAGATTTAAAAATGATTCCTAACCAACCAATTACATTTAAGGTACAAAATATTAAAAATAGAAAAATAAGCAGTTTGATCCGATTTGGTTCCTTATTACTCCGACTTTTCTACCACCAAACTGATATGTTTGGTGATGCTAGGAGCAAGTGCTTTCTTATTAACCATGAGATGCTATAATTGAATCGGGAATTTTCACTTTATTTTGTACAGCATTATGTATGAAAGTACAATTTGCCGATGTAAAGCATGATGATGAATGCCACTGTACATAATTAAAGATGTATGCCTAAGTCGTTACCGCCTTATCTTGTCTCATTTCTAAATATTTTCAAAGTAACCATCTAACATATTTTTCTGTACATGTATGTTACAACAAATTTGGTTTTACAGACATCTAACTTTGGTTACAGGTTACATCATAATGGCAATAGTATTTGTTTTCATTGGTCTTTGAACTTTTGTTCAGTTAGATAATTGTTATTTTAATTTATTCATAAAATCAGGCAGACCCAAGAAAAAAGCGTCGAAAAGAGGATAGCCTCGTGGCATGGACATGGAAGCAATTTCTCAAGAAAAATGCATCGGATCCTGAAATTTTATTACAATTTCCAATGACTAAGGTATTTTTTCATACATTTTACCAGTATTTAACTATATAATAACTTTATTTTGATAGTTTAACGAAAATATAACCTCAAAAAACAAACCGTGTTTTTTAGATAAAAATAATTTGCTAAAATATATCTAAAATTTTTTCACAAATAACAGTGATAATTCAACAAATAAGTTTGTTAGATATATGAAGTTTAAAATTTCAATTTAATCAAAAAACTATCGTTTTCCATAACTGCAACATGACCAGTGTTTAATTTTCATAAAAAGAGTAATAGATATATTTGAACATTCATTGAAATTTTACTGTATTTTTTAACTGTATTTTTTCATACACTTTACCAGTATTTAACAATATAATAACTTCATTTTGATAGTTTAACGAAAATATAACCTCAAAAAACAAACCGTGTTTTTTAATTTGCTAAAATATATCTAAAAGTTTTTGACAAATAACAGTGATAATTCAACAAATAAGTTTGTTAGATATATGAAGTTTAAAATTTCAATTTAATAAAAAAAACTATCGTTTCCCATAACTGCAACATGACCAGTGTTTCATTTTCATAAAAAGAGTAATAGATATATTTGAACATTCATTGAAATTTAACTGTAATTATGCAAAGTGTCGTATTGATCCAAGTATGTTAGATCTGTCTACTAATATTTTTATTTTTTTAATATTATACAATTATAGTCTGTGTATGAGGTCGATACGATGTTATATCGACCTGGGAAAAGCATATCGACAGATGATGAAATCCGAGGTCGATATGCTTTTCCCAGGTCGATATAACATCGTATCGACCTCATTCACAGACTACAATTGTTATATTATTAATTTACAGAAATGCTGAAAAAGTCATTTTTAGCTCACCTGGCCAAAGGCCATGTGAGCTTTTGCCATCACTCGGCGTCCGTCGTCCGTCCGTTAACTTTTATTCAAAAATCTTCTCCTCTGAAACTACCAGGCCAATACTTACCAAACTTGGCCTGAATCATCACCAGGGTATGCACTTTCAAGTTTGTGATTTTTATGTCCGTAGACCAAACAACATGGCCGCTGTTACTAAAAATAGAACATAGGGGTAAATTGCTGTTTTTGGCAAATAACTTCAAAACCGTTGCAGATATCAAAAATCTGACATGGAGTAGAATTGTTCAGAATGACGAGATCTATCTGCCCTGCAATTTTGAAGAAAATCGGCAAAACCGTCTTAGAGTTATAGCCCTTTTTCCGTAAAATTTTCAAAATTTATGCATTTTTTATTTTTTATTTCAAAAACTGTAACAGATAGAGGTGAAGTGTGAATTTAAAAAATGTTCAGCATATCAAAATCTACATACTCTGAAATTTTGAAGAAAATCCAACTGCCTATGTTGTAGTTATTGACTTTTTTCACCAAAAAAAAAAAAAAAAATCAATGCCATATGGTTATGGGTTATTTCCCTTTAAATTCTACCTCAAATCTTCTTTGGTTTACTTTTCTCTTTTAAATTTTAGAGAAATTCCCTGCTATCACTTTATTAGAAATACTTTTTTGTTACAGAATCAAGAACAAAAAAGTGTTTTTGTACAAATTTTTACATTTTTTTGCAAAAATACTTTCATAAACTATACTTATTTCACTATTTAATAATAATTGTATATAATGTATATTGTTTCATTTACTTTGGAATAAATGTCCACGATGTTTGATGTAAACATCGTTGTCAGTGCATCTAGGCTTCAATGCCTGTTTTACCAAACAGCTGACCTGCATGGCTATGCCATGGTCATTTTCAAAATGGCCGCCAAAAAAGGCGGGAAAATTCAACATTGTCCGATTTTAATGAAATTTGGTTTCCAAATAGGTTTTGATGTTGCATCTTCAAAACTGATGTTAAAAATTGTTTGCGGACCGCCATTTTCAAAATGGCCGCCAAAAAAGGCGGGAAAATTCAACATTGTCCGATTTCAATAAAATTTGGTTTCCAAATAGGTATTGATGTTGCGACTTCAAAACTGATGTTAAAAATTGTTTGTTGACCGCCATTTTCTAATGGCTGCCAAAAAAGGCGGGAAAATTCAACATTGTCCAATTTCAATGAAATTTGGTTTCAAATTGATATTTATATTGCGACTTCAAAACCTGTGTTGAAAATTGTTCGTTGACCGCCATTTTAAAATGGCCGCCACAAAATACGGGAAAATTCAACATTGTCCGATTTCAATAAAATTTGGTTTCCAAATATGTATTGGTGTTGCGACTTCAAAACTGATGTTAAGAATTGTTCGTTGACCGCCATTTTCAAAATGGCCACTAAAAAGGCGGGAAAATTCAATATTGTCTGATTTCAATGAAATTTGGTTTCTCAATAGGTATTGATGTCGCAACTTTAAAACTAATGTTAAAAATTATTTGTTGACTGCCATTTTCAAAATGGCCACCAAAACAGGCGAGAAATTTCAACATTGTCCTATTTCAATGATTTTTTTTGTCCAAATAGATATTGATGTTGCGACTTCAAAACTGATGTTGAAATTTGTTGGATGGCCGCCATTTACAAAATGACGTCTGGATTTCAAAACTGGTGTCAAAAGTGGTCCTTAGCAAGAACGTTTTTTGTCAAAAAAGCCCAACATAGAAATGTAGTAAAACATGATCAGACTTTAAATACTGTTCAAGATATTGGTGGTGTTCGAGGTACTTAAGTTTGAGACTGAAGATCAACTGTATAACTTACAATGTTACCATGATTGTGGCACCTGAAAGCCAGGTGAGCGATACAGGCTCTTGAGAGCCTCTAGTTATCCTTTTCTAGATAAATGCAAGAAACAATTGAAATATTTCAAAAATTAATATTTAAAAGTTAAAACAATATAATATAATTACAGTGTTTATAATATATACATGTAATTGATTCTTTAAAACATCAAAATGAATTAAGCAACATTCATAGAAACTTTCTATATGTATTACTATTTTTAGTAACATGCGATATAACTTTTTGATATACTGATTTCTAGTCAATCTCTAAAAATACAGTGGGTCATGTGATCAGTTCTCCACTAATCAAATTTCGCAAACAATATCTAATTAATAATATATATAGATATCTTTAGACCATTGCGTAAATTATATCAAATAGAATAGACAACACAGATCACACACGTTTATACCTCTGACATGACTGTCAATTCTTATTTCTATTTTAGGCAGCAGTACGTGGTTTAGACACTATTGCTGCTATTGCTAAGACTAAAGCTGGCGTAAATATTGATAAATTCTTTGTGACAGGCGCCTCTAAGGTAGGTATTTTCTTCTAAGAATTGAATGCTTTATTAAATAAAAATCTTTTGCGTATCTGTTCATTGAAAACTTGTTGGTCTAAAGTTGTCATATTATGTGAAGTTAGAACGAACCAAACCGTCAGTCAAAAAATAAAAATAAAAAAAATTGTCCAGTTACAATGACAACATCGGCAACGCAAAGAAACAAAGACATCATATCACATCAAGTACGACACAGAAACAAAATGGGGACAAACGTATGGATGAATAACACACAGCCATCTTTGATACAATGTACCATGGGAGAGTAAGCATCATCTGTTCTTTATAAAACGACCGCTCTGTTGAACATGTCAATTCCGATAATGTAGTCGACTAGAGTAGAAGAAAATAATAAACTTTAGTTATTAACGGAAATATATGTTGTAATCTGATAAATAAGCCTCCAATAACGGTCCACGAGGTCGAGATGTAGACTGCAAAACCTCTGCAAAAATGACTTAACGTCGTCTTTTTATTTCCGTGCATTGTAGCTGTCTCACGTCCTTCTTTTGTCTTTGTTTTTCTCTGTTGCCGTTTTTGCCATGTCTTCGGATTTCGATTTATGTAGTCTTCGCTTCCCTTATTCCTTCGGTATTCTACTGCCGTTGTTTCAAGCATTGAGCAACATACCCTTATTTAAGTTGCCATATTTTAAGCAACCGAGCTATATCAAGTACTAAACACTTGTCAATGAGTAGGAATGAATTCGGAGATGTGTATTTCATATGCTGGTGCCGTTGGAATGTTGCTACAAAGAAATGGGAGATAAATTTTTGGAAAAGTGAAATCATCGCGTTTGTCATACAATCGTTTTTGACCCGCTGCCTTTCATGTTTGTGAAACACACGGTTAAGGTTTGTTAAATTAAGTTATGCTAAGTCAATCTACCGAATCATGATTTTGACGTCATAGCGGTGTTTCAAACGGTAGTGTCTATTTTGATAATGTTAGAACTTGTCAGTTTTAATTTTTCATATTATGATTTAAAATTTCCTGTCAGTATTTACACTTTTCTTAAACATAAATATTTTACTTATGTCATGATCAATTTGAAAGCAAATGTTGCATAATCTGGAATATAAAGATTGAATGTTTTTGTTGTACTCTTTAGCGTGGATGGACAACATGGTTGACTGCTGCGGTTGATAAACGTGTTGTAGGAATAGCTCCCCTAGTAATGGATTTACTCGACCTTGTAAAGGTATTATTGTTTGCCTTGGAAACTTGTATTAGTATTGTACATGTCAATTATTAGCTTTTATTGGTAATTTGGATGAGTTTCCTTTGATCTTTTGAAGCAAATAATTTCAGTATTTGATACTGTCCAAATTATACAAAAATATAATTTTTCCAATATGACAATTTCTTAACTAAATTTTAAATGACGAAAAAAATATTAACCCGAAGCGCTATACATCGATTGAATATAAATCACCCTTAGCTCAACAGTGTTCATTAATAAGTGATTCCCTCTCAATGTATTGATGTATTGATTTATGTATAAAATAGATCTGTTACCAGAGTGAACACGATTCAAAAGTCCCGTATTTCTTTTACCTAATCAAAAGTCAATTTCATGATTTCTTCGCAGTTGATTTTTATTTTTCAAAATTTAATGTATCAAATGATTTTGTCTATTACCGATAAAAAGAATAATAGAAGTTTTGTTTCGAATACTTCAAATATTGTCTCCAATAACAGACTCGCCCACAAAGTGGACTCGTCCATTATGTCGACAATATTTTTTGTATCCGAAACAAAACTTCCATTATTTTATATTTATCGACTTAAGTCTGTCTAATCCAGTCATCAGGATGACTAAATTAGTAAAAATAAAGTAAATTAATTGTAAAGGATACGTTTTTCACAAAATTGTCTTTGTGGAAATGTATTTTCTCTATAGGTCATTATCTATTCAATTGATTAATATACAGTTTGTCAAGATGTAATTGTGTGATATATTCTTTCTTACTAATCTAACATTGGTTATATGGTCACGAACCCTATTATTTATAAATTGTAATATATTGCAGAATCTTCATCATCACTACCAGTCTCTAGGTGGATGGACGTTTGCCTTTCAAAGTTACTATGAGGAGAATATTATGGGAAGTTTGGATAACTCAGCAATGAAGAAAATGGCGTCATATATTGACCCACTTTGTTAGTATCTGCTATAGCTAGAGATCATTTGCAATAGATATAAAATGATAGATACCTAAACTAGTTTTTTCTACTTTTTTATTTTGTGAATATATATAATCTAGGCATTTCTTTGCTTTTAACTACATGAAATATCTTTTATAAGAATCATAAAATAGTAGACAACTGATGAAGGATATAATCATTTCAAAAGTCACATGTAACTGACTGTCCTTATACTCTCTTGGTCGTAAATATGGAACAGACACTTCAACCAATATTGTATTTTTTTCAGGAATATATAACCCAGAGAATACGAAATAATCCTTTTAATAATTACATTACAATACTGTTACTGCAATAATAACGTATCAAAATAGTTATGGCTCAAAAGAAATATTTTCAAAGCAGCTCAAAAATGAAAAAAAAAATGTCATACTTGCAAGCAAACACTACAGGGATGGAATCAAGTTTTATCTTTGATATAGATCAATCGAAAATATTTTGATATAAAAACTAACTAGTATTTGGTATAACCCTATAACTGTGAATTAATCCCTGTATCCGCATAGGTATACTTTCAACCAGCTGGTTTATTCTTCTTCGTGTAATATTATATCATTCCTCTGAGAGAGCATGTTCAAGTTCACCAAAATTTGAAGGCTGGATATTTCTTTGTCGAACAACCCTATCAAGAGCATCCCATGAATGCTCAATTGGGTTGTAATTGGGCGAATACGGTGGCTGGCCAAGGTAACAGATCAATCTGTTGTGTTTCTGGAAAGTCCTTTACCGAACGTACTCGATGAGCAGATGCGTTGTCGTATTGTAGAAAGAAATTCCGCTGGAATTCCTTGCATATGGAATAAAAACTGTTTCTAAAACCTCATAATTACGTTCGCCATTGACACTTTGTCTGAGTATCTTGAATGCAGTTCGACCATCAAAATGGATGCCAGCCCAGACATGAACAGATCCGCCACCATCCATCACAGTTCCGACAACACAGTCATTACTAAGACTTTCGCCACATATGTGGCGAATGCACATACGTGTGTCCGTTCTACGAAGCAGAAATCTAAATTCAGTCGTTAAATATAGCATACCACTAATGTCTTGAGGTATAACACTGGTGATTCTATGCTCACAGGAGTAGCCTTCCTTCAAAAATTGTTTCAGTAATCGTCTGTTTACAGTGGATCTTGAAGTCTATTATTGATGCGATTTTGCCACTCACTTGTAAGCGTTGGTGCTGATTTTTGCCACTTTTGACGACACAGACGATACAGAATATCGAATTGATGTTTTTCTTGGTCGACCAGGTTGTGATTTCGGACGAACAGTCTTTCTCTGGTTTTTTGGATTTAGATTTTTAGGGACTATTCGCTCACACATATTAAGTTGTTCTGAAATTTGCTTTTGTGACAGTCCAGCTCGGCGTAGCACCACTATTTAACATCCCTACCGTTCTGGAACTCGAGCAGGCATACATTCAAACTTGCTTAGACTTTTCTTTAGAAGATAAACAAACGAACAGCATCGAAATTACCCGCCAAAGTGCAACATTTGGAGGACCATACATGTCAATACAAAAATCAATGTTCAGGTAAAGTTTATAGGTAATGATCGATAAATATTCATATTTAACTGTAAGAGTTATAAATTTTGGGTCTATTCTCAAATGAAAAAAAAACTACATTTGAAAAAGTAGCCAAATATTCCACATTTATGACAAAGAGTATATGTATGGCGTTTTAATTGTTGTTGAAATCCTTTAATGCTGGAAATTGTGGAGGGCTCGTTACCAATAATTTAGTCCTGTTTTCAACCATACGAATACGGTTAAGTGAGAAATCTGTATATTGTATATATATATAAAATGTATAATTGGTAACGTTATTAACAGAGTACGTTTTATGAATAAGTTTGACAATCAGGAAGAAATCTTGTATTTTGTTAGATTGTATCCTTGTATGTTTATAACATTAGCCCAATCATCGGAATTTTAACAGTTTAATCTTTCATAAAAATAATTAACAACGCGAAAATAATATTAGTGCTTGATATAATCTAAAGTTGTTCCACAAAATTGGCGTGGTAAACAAGTAATATTTCAATCATTTTTGTTGTTTGTTTTATTAAATTGTAATTGTAAACACTTGTAATCATTTTGAAGGTTTGAATAGGACAGAGGAAAGACATAGAATACAAAAAAAAAAACAAAAACAAAAACAAAAACAAAATTTTACTTTAGTCAAATGAACATGATCATCGTGAATTCTAACAACAAGAAATTATAGATTTTCCATACTTCAATGCACCCCTTGGTCCATCTTTCAAATATGTAAATACGCAAATTACTGTCAATTTTGTTTCCTGCATGTGCGCATTTCGACAACTTATGTCTCTTAAGTGCAGATAAAATCTAAATGTTTGGAAGACCATCAACCCAATGCTGTTCAAAAACTGATAGAGAACAATTAACCAATATGATTTCAAAATTACGTATTGTCATTTTCTTTCCTTTCAAGATTATGGTCATGGAGTTAGTAATCTACCTATTGGGGTTTCATCGTATTTTTATTTTACTATAGGGAAACGGGACAGATAAAGGAGAGTTTTGGGTACCTGTGCACCGGTTTAACCCTATCGCTGGCTTTTGCTAGTGCCGGTACCATGTCCGGCTGTTCCGAGTTCCTATCGTTGTTAATTTTGGTCGTTTGTCTTGTTTGTGTTTTTCCTTTGTAGTTCCCTGGCAGATTGTTGAATGTGACTGTAATTCAGCCATGGTAGATGTTTCCTGTTAACCCCTTTGTTACAAATACATGCTGTAAGATAATTTTGATTTAGGTGGATAAAATTACCCTTTTTATTTTTAATATACACAATTAATATATTTCGCACATATTCATTTACCTCATTTAAGCAACGAAAAGTATTAAATAGTAGGATTGCATTTCTCGGTGAAACCCTTTGGTCCACTTATAGAGGGATGAATGGATTACAAAAATAATTCTAACGGACTTTTATTATCAAAATACTACTAAGTAATTATTTTGTTATTTCAGCTTCAAATATAACTGTAATAAAAGTATCAAGTACATTATTTTTCAGTTTTAATGGGATTGACCTTTCATACGTGAAGCACTATGACACCCCATTAATAATGTACTTCGGTTAACACTTTCATGTGCCATGTAGCATTTAATTTTTAAGTAAAAATTTAACTTCAATATAACAATGCTGAATAAAATATATGATTTTTTTCAGCATACAACATTAGGTATTTATCAGTACCAAAGATGATCATATCTTCAGCTGGTGATGAATTTTTTCTAACTGACGACTCCAACTATTATTACAGTCAACTTTCCGGACCAAAATATCTTAGGTACAGTTTTAGCTCACCTGACTTAAAGGGTCAGTGTGAGTTATTACCATCACTTGGCGTCGGTCGTCCGTTCGTCGGGCCGTCCGTCGTCAGTCCTGTAAACTTTTCACATTTTCATCTTCTCCTCTGAAACCAATGAAGCGACTTCAACCAAACCTTACAGGAGGGATGTATGGAAGGCGTTTTACAAACCATCGCATGAGAATTTAAGTGGTATATCTCCATTTTTGAAAAATTTTAGCTGAGGTGGCAAACTAACTTCAAAGTACACGTTCTATCTCCATGCAAAATATCAAGGTCCCTTGTGCTGTCATTTAAGAGCTAAAATTAATAATTAAATGATCTCCAAACTGGATTTGAATTTATCAAGTTTTAAACCAATCAATGTTCTATTTGGTGCCATGTGACAAAAGTTAGCCAATCAGATTAGTATAAACGATTGAGATTAGCTGTGTCCTGCAATTGTTCCTTAAAAGTAAATTTTCATATTTTGCAGTGAAAAGGCAAGATCAATGTTTCTTCTACATGTATTCAAACAAAATTATAATCAGAATAACTTTAGGTATCTATAGTTTGGTGCTATGAGGAGATAAATCATTTTAATTTCCAAGGGGAACTGCAAAGCATATTAGTTTTTGTATATGTGTATAATCAACATTGATTTAGACAGGAATATTAAAAAAGTTTACATTTCATGACTTAATCTTGAAGTTAGTTGACTTTTTTATAGTCAAATATGATTTCAAATGTTTACAGAACTCGAGAGACATACAAATTGATCCTATTTAACCTATATATTTTGTTGAAGTGAAAGGTGGGGAGGTCTGATTATTCTATTCCAAGGTTTAAATCACATATATTTTTACAGTCTCTTGGAGAAGTTGCTACATAGCTTTGCAGTAAGCTAAGGTAAACATCATAAGGTACTAAGGTTTATATATCTGCATGCATGTTCAGCAGAGTAAGTTGTGGGTATCTTTCTGTGCATAAGATATTTTTATTCTATCGGGCTGTTCGCATTAACAATCATATTTTTGATCCTGTAAAGCCCTGATATAAATTTTACTCGCGTGTCCTGTACAAAAATAAAACATATATTGTTTTAAATAAACGTAGTCCAGCTAGTGCAAGTGTTATACAGAACTCAAGCTGAGCCTGTGTTACTGGGAGTATCCTTAAGACTTGTCACAAAAACTACTTTGGATTCCCTGTGCAATTCAATGCAAATGTTCTACTAATTGTCATGTGAATCTGAGCTAGTGGAAATATCATTAACGGTTACAAAAACTTCAACCACTTTGGAAAAAATGCGATGATACCTCCGTAAACAGAAACTTTGGGATTTCAAAAAGATTATACAGTATTTGCTTTTAATGATAAAAAAACAATATTTCATGTGCTTAATTATTAAAAACAAAAAGCAGTAATGAAGTTTACATATCTTTAAAGTACATGAAGTGTGTATGCGAGAGATGTATGCTCTCTATATTTTTCAGTTATGGTGTACTTGTACGTGAGAGAATTTCTCATATGGATATACTATTGATACTTTCAAATTTTGGCAATTATTTTTGTAATTTTCGAAATGTAATCCAGACCACCTGTTTTAAGTGCCCACAACTCACTTTTTTATAACGCCAAGTTTTCCTATATTCGACTTGATGAGTGCCCTGTGTTTGTCTATATGTTGTAGTTGTCCACTAGCTTAAGACACTAGTGCTTTTGTCGGGCAAAGGATGACAGTGATTGTAAGAGCACTTTGCCAGTTTAATTGATGTTTGTTTACAATCCCGCACCCATGACCAAGGAAGACATGGATGTAGCGTTGCTCGACAATTAGCAAAGAATTCCGCTTAAACCGGTGCTAGGAGCCGTCTTGAACTTACTATGAGGTATGAGCAAAGCTCATTGTTGAAGGCCCCATGGTGACTTCAAGATGAAGAACAACAATAAAAGCGTTGTTCCTTTGCTTGTTTTTTACCATGTATTTGTAGAGACTTTGTCTAATGTGCATTTACTCCATATCCTTTTATTCACCATTTACGACTACAGTTTGTCTCTCCTGCAGTGTGGAGTCCGTAAAACGATTCCCCGTGCGAGAAATGTATGCTCTCTATATTTTTCAGTTATGGTGTACTTGTACGTGAGAGAATTTCTCATATGGATATACTATTGATACTTTCAAATTTTGGCAATTATTTTTGCAATTTTCGAAATGTAATCCAGACCACCTGTTTTAAGTGCCCACAATTCACTATTTTATAACGCCAAGTTTTCTTACATTCGACTTGATGAGTGCCCTGTGTTTGTCTATATGTTGTAGTTGTCCACTTTTGTCGGGCAAAGGATGACAGTAATTGTTAGAGCACTTTGCCAGTTTAATTGATGTTTGTTGACAATCCCGCACCTATGACCAAGGAAGACATGGATGTAGCGTTGCTCGACAATTAGCAAAGAATTCCGCTTAAACCGGTGCTAGGGGCCGTCTTGAACTTACTATGAGGTATGAGCAAAGCTCATTGTTGAAGGCCTCATGGTGACTTCAAGATGAAGAACAACAATAAAAGCGTTGTTCCTTTGCTTGTTTTTTACC
>MJUU01017985.1:173640-185166 GCA_002080025.1 Modiolus philippinarum
CGTGAGAGAATTTCTCATATGGATATACTATTGATACTTTCAAATTTTGGCAATTATTTTTGTAATTTTCGAAATGTAATCCAGACCACCTGTTTTAAGTGCCCACAACTCACTATTTTATAACGCCAAGTTTTCTTACATTCGACTTGATGAGTGCCCTGTGTTTGTTTATATGTTGTAGTCGTCCACTAGCTTAAGACACTAGTGCTTTTGTCGGGCAAAAGATGACAGTGATTGTAAGAGCACTTTGCCAGTTACATTGAAGGTTGTTGACAATCCCGCACCCATGACCAAGGAAGACATGGATGTGGCGTTGCTCGACAATTAGCAAAGAATTCCGCTTAAAAACCGGTGCTAGGGGCCGTCTTGAACTTACTATGAGGTATGAGCAAAGCTCATTGTTGAAGGCCTCATGGTGACTTCAAGATGAAGAACAACAATAAAAGCGTTGTTCCTTTGCTTGTTTTTTACCGTGTATTTGTAGAGACTTTGTCTAATGTGCATTTACTCCATATCCTTTTATTCACCATTTACGACTGGAGTTTGTCTCTCCTGCAGTGTGGAGTCCGTAAAACGATTCCCCGTGCGAGAGATGTATGCTCTCTATATTTTTCAGTTATGGTGTACTTGTACGTGAGAGAATTTCTCATATGGATATACTATTGATACTTTCAAAGTTTGGCAATTTGGAATGAATGAATCGTGATTCGCCTTAAAGGTTTTTTAGGTTGTTACCTTGGCCTTCTATTTTTCTTATTGTATTAAAAGAAAAAACAAAAACAAAAACAAAAACTAAATGCAATTAATTAGGAAAACGGTTAAGAGTGTAAAACTTACTCTAACCTTTCGTATGGCGTGTTTAATAGTAAGAGTCTGTATAGTTAGTTCAATAATCATAAGAAATAATTTTTAATGAATATTTTTGGTTTTTTTTTTTAATTTATGCTACATTTCCTTTTAACATGCAAATAAATGTTAAGTTTTAAACTGTTTTATATGACATTACATTTAATACTAAGGAAAAATAAGTAAAATCTTTAAAAAATGCTCTTTTTCCAAATGAAAATTTGAATTTTCTAGTTCTCAAAGCTTTGTTGCTTTAAAAAGGTAGGATTTCTACTCTCGTCAAGACCTCTTCTACTTTCAAACTTAAAGCTGGGGTCTTGCTTTCAATAGCTGAAAAGATATCAATTTCAAAATTTCAAACCCATTTTCCCAAAAATTGTAGTTTAGGGACATACAACATGCAGTTTAATTCTAGTACGACCTTGTCCCAATCCAATGCAAAAAAGCATGGCCACCAGCACGAAAATAGTTTCAACATTGGACCCTATGGGAAAATCCTTAGAAACCACTAAAACAAATTCAACCAAACTTTACAGGAATGATGTATGGAAGGTCCTTTACAAAGATTGCCCATTTTGTTCCGATCCGATAAAAAACATGGCTACCAGCGAAGAACATATTTTTAACATAAGACCTTATGGGAGAATCACATTGTAATTTTTTCTTCTGAAATCAATGAAGCACATTTAACCAAACTTTACAGGAATGGTGTATGGAAAGTCCTTAACTAAGTTTGATCATTTCCATCTGATCTGATTAAAAAACATGACAGCCAGTGCGGAACATTGTTTAACATAGGACCCTATGGGAAAATTTTCATTTTCATCATCTACTCTGAAACCATTGAATCAAATTTAACTTAACTGTATGGGGTTATGTATGGAAAGATCTGAACAAAAAAAAACTTATTTCAATTTGATCTTACAAAAATATGGCTGCCAGTAGAGAACATAGCTTAACATAAGACCCTATCGGAAATACATTGTTGGTCATCTGCATAAACATGGCGTAGAAGCGTTTTCCTCAGGTGAGCGATACAGGCTCAGCATATGAGCCTCCAGTTTTCTTTTCTATCAGTTTTAAGGCATCATAAATATCATAAAAATTCCAAACATGCCAAATTCTGCAAATTTTGTAAATAAATGATTCGTGTTATTTAGTGAAATTTTTAATATAAAGTTATTATGAATCTATTTAATAATGTTACAAAGATACTGAAAGTGCTATTGTATATAAAATTCCGTCTCATACGATCATTAAAAAAGTTCTTTGATAGAAACATTTGTATCAGTCCTTTGTGGTTAAAACTGAAGTTTCGATTTGAACTCTGATTCAAGATTGTTTCTTTACTTAATACTGGGATAATTATTTCTTTTAAATCTCTACGACGTTTCAATGATAATTGCTGTTGAGTTGCTACCGGAGACTACCACAATGGAAGGGGAGGTTTGACTGGCCATAAAACCGGTTTGGAGTGTGGAGTTGGTAAAACAATTACCCGTGGTAGAGATGTATACTCTTTATTCTTCTAAGTTATGGTGTACTTGTACATGAGATAATATCTTATGTGTACACTTTGTTCAATTACTATTATCTAAATTTTTGTAAATTCTAAAACCGAAGGATTAACTCCCTCCATCGTAGTTTTGTCCTTTGCTATGTTTGATATTACTGATTATTCGGATTGCGTTTGGTTTTATGCATTTTAAACATTTTGTGAATATGGATTTCCTTTGTTTGGGTTCTAGTGCTGCTGATGAGGAATAGATTTCCGAAATGGCCATACAGCTCATTAAAATTATTGCAGTTGGAGTTAACATATGTGTTATGGTCTCATGTTCATTTACTCCATATCCTTTCGTAAAATATTTAATAGTGGAGTTTGTATTTTATTACAGTGTGGAGTTGGAAAACAATTCCCCGTGGTAGAGATGTATGCTCTTTATTTTTCTTAGATATGGTGTACTTGTACATGAGATAATATCTCATGTGTACACTTTCTTCAATTACTATTATCTAAATTTTTGCAAATTCTAAAACCGAAGGATTAACTACCTCCATCGTAGTTTTGTCCTTTGCTATATTTGATATTACTGATTATTCGGATTTCGTTTGGTTTTTATGCATTTTAAATATTGAATATGGATTTCCATTGTTTGAGTTCTAGTGCTACTGATGAGGAATTAATTTCCAAAATGGCCATAACGCTCATTAGAATTATTGCAGTTGGAGTTAACGTATGTGTTATGTTCTCATGTTCATTTACTCCATATCCTTTCGTAAGATATTTAACCTACCATTACGGTCGACAAATGTGCTGGTGATTTCCATCTGATTTGTATTTTTTTTTACTCATGGACTTCTGCTCTGCTCTTGACCACTCTGTTCAGTAATTTTGTTAATACCTCAATTGTTTATAGAAAATACTGTTTTTTTATCAATCTTCGTCCTTATAATGCATAGTAACAATTTTTTAGGATTGTTCCAGATGCGGAACATACATTAATAGGACACATCGTAAATGCACTGAAGTCACTAAGGGCCTTTTATATGTCAATTTTAACAGTAAGTTGTTATGATATATTTAGTTATGAAAAGATTGTATTATTTACAAAATCATCAAACAAAACTACGCTTCTTACAGTACAAAAGCTCAGTTTTCAATAAATCGAATTCAAAATGCACATTGTACGGCGGCTAGAAACATGCAAGGAGAAAAGGAACTATTTCATACATGAATATTGAACAGGGAACAAATGAGAAGATATTGAGTAAATTATTAAGACACAATTCACAATGATCGCTTGAAGACGCGTTTATTATTGTTCTATGTCATGTCAATGTCATTATTATATATTCAACATAGCTAGAGCAAAAATTTATTCATGTTTGTTTTCGTGAAGAATGTAGGATTTCATTTAAATTGAAAATATAAGCAAAATGATCTACTAGGAAAACTGGCATAATTCCTGACAAAAGGCTATATACTTTATAGATTACTTACTATCTATATTTGTCATTAAATGCAAGCTTTTACTTGGTATATGGCAAAATTGTATGTGAAATTTAAAGAAAATAACATTCCAAATGATGACATACTATAGTCCTCCCCTTTCAGTAACAAATTGACAGATATATCGGTAGTATAATATGAAGACATAGAGAAAAATGTGAAACTTAAAGGAATGATTCAAAGCTGATTATGTGGTAAATGCTAAGAGCAAATGGTAAGTTTAGTTATTACCCGTTGATATTTTATCCAGTATTGGAGACATAAAACATCACATAAAATCAATTTATAACTAATAATGTGACAAACATAATATTTCAGAACACAGAAAGGCCTAAACTATTCTGGAAGAAAGACTTAGTAAGTAATACTATGTTTCATGACTTTTAATTAATTTTTAGACATTCATCTTTTCAGCAGTTCGATTTCCTATTTTACACTTATAAAAAAATCTCGACCATTTGATATAACGATATTTCTAGTTTTGCGAATTGAGTGAAAATAAACCGGTCCAGAATAAAAGTTGGTTTAAAGTAAATAAACTTAAAATAAAAAGCATGACCAGTACAGGATTAAAGTACATAGAAATGGATGGCATAAGATTAACCTTCGTATCTCTTAACATATTAAAGCTTGTGCAAAAGAACGTCCCGGTAAATTGTTATTCATATCGAAACAAATAAGCAGGTAAACAAGATGTTTACCGTATTGATACATTCAGTCTCGCTCGTTGTGGAGGTAATAAGAACATATCCAAGAAGAATATTATCATATAACAGATTACGAGTTACTCCGCTTCATCGATATTTACATCGATATGTATGCATAATTCATCCGCTGTGAAAATTAATAGGACAATTTGAAGAAATATAACATATTATTCATCCACCCAGTAGCCAGTACTTCAGTACTGGCCAGAGAACCGATTTCATTTTGAAACTTGCAATATCTCCATTTAGAAAAAAAATGTTTAAAACTAAAAAGTATTTCACTCTTGCATAGCTCTGACCTTAATTGCTTTTAACTTTTCTATTTAGACCCGTTTGGTATTTCGGATTTTTTTTTTCGAATGTTTTGATTTGATCTGCATCGAAGAGAAAAATAAGATGTCGGAATGACCATATGCAGAAAGTAAATTCACAATAACTTCGGTATTTTGATTATCAAATACATAAAATGTTTGCTTTCTTTAGACTTCTGGTGGTGGTCGTATAACCCTGTTTACTAACAGAAAGCCAACATCAGTAAAAACAAAGTTTGCAGTGACTATAGACAACACAAGGTATTGTAGTAATTATTGAACATACGATGTATCTTTTTTTTCAAAAACCGACAATAAACATGAGCAAAAAATATAAATGAAACCAAATATAATTATTTTTACACGCTAGACCCTCACTACGAACGAAAAAGGGATAATATTATAACCTTTTCTGTCTGTCGGTAGGTTTCAAATGTTGATTTATGTAAACACAAATATCACAGGAAAGATTATATATGTGGCTCAAGTAATATCACTTTCAAAATACACATCTATGCATATAGCATAGATTCATATAGCATTTCAGCAGATAAGACTCATTGAGCCAGCCGGCAGATTAGCGGTGAGCACCCCTTAACCTATCTTTTAAAAAACGTATTGTATTTTTCTATCCTTTCAAAATTGTGGGTGTAGAGTCAGTAGTCTACTTGTAAATGGTTTCATTCGTAGGTTTATTATACTTTATGGAAACGGGACAGATAAAGGGGAGGTTTTGGGACCCATAAACCGGTTTAACCCTACAGCTGGCTTTTGCTAGTGTCGGTACCAAGTGCGGCTGTCCCGAGTTCCTGTCGTTGTCTATGTTTTTCTTTTTTTCTTATTTGTGTTTTTCCTGTGTAGTTCCCTGGCAAATTGTGGCATGTAATTATAATTTTTTAGACATTGTAGATGATTCCTGTTATTCCTTTTAATTAATTTGCACTCCGTCAGTCCGTCAGTCCGTCACACTCAGTTTTCCGGACTTTTTTCTCATACTATATGAGATATTTATCTAATATTTGGTATGTAAGTCTACCATCATGAGTTACAGATCAAGTTTGAGTTTGGTTTCGGTTCATTGATTTCGGAAGGAGTTATGGGCCTTTGACTTAGAAAAATTTGGTAAAATATAGGTTTTCCAGACTTTTTTTCTAAACCGTTCCAGATATGAAGGTTATATTTGCTATGTGAGTCTACCACTATGAGTTACAGATCAAGGTCGAGTTTGGTTCCAGTCCATTGAATTTGGACAGAGTTATGGGCCTTGGACTTAGAAAATTTTGGTCAAATATAGGTTTTCCGGACTTTTTTTCTAAACCGTTCCAGATATGAAGTTAATATTTGTTATGTGAGTCTACCACTAAGAGTTACAGATCAAGTTTGAGTATGGTTCCGGTCCATTGATTTTGGAAGGAGTTATGGGCCTTTGACTTAGAAAATTTTGGTAAAATATTTTCCGGACTTTTTTTCTAAACCGTTCCAGACATGAAGCTAATATTTGCTATGTGAGTTTACCACTATGAGTTACAGATCAAGTTTTGAGTTTGGTTCCGGTCCATTGATTTTTGACGGAGTTATGGGCCCTTGACTTAGAAAATTTTGGTAAAATATAGGTTTGCCGGACTTTATTCTAAACCGTTTCAGATATTAAGCTAATATTTGCTAAGAGAGACTACCACTATGAGTTACAAAATCAAATATGAGAGTGGTTCCATTCCATTGATATTTGATGGAGTTATGGGCCTTGGACTTAGAAAATTTTGGTAAAATATAGGTTTTCTAAACCGTTTCAGATACTAAGCTGATTTTTTGCATTGTTAATTAACCACTATGGGTTACAGATCAAGTTTGAGTATGGGTTGGGTCCATTGATTTTTGACGGAGTTATGGGCATTGGGCTCAGAAAACTTTTCGTCTTTTACTGTTTTTGCTGGTATAACAAATAATTATTCGACCGGTAGGGGACTTCTGTATTGCCTTGCAATACGATCCACACTTGTTTCATATAGTTTGATTTACCCCCAGTGTGCTAGGCTACCATAAGATCTTCAATGAACGATAAGGAATCCCCCCACCAAACGGCAGGTCGGAGTCGGCCCCTAAATAAAGAGTAATCAAGTTCAGCAAAATAAAGGATACTCTACAGAATTTTTTATAACTTTTACCAAATCAGACTTGGTTACGACTGCAAACAAAAATTGAATTTAGGTAAGGCGGGGTCATTCGATTCTTTGTCCAAAATTACTAGAAATGTGGTTATATTCCAATAGTAGTAAATAAGTCATAAAACACTATTCATGGAAGTTATGATTTAGCCTTGGTTATCACTGAAATGACAATTTTTTGGGATGGGTAGGGCGGCGTCATCCCCTTCTTCCCCAAAACTACAAGACAGTTGGTCATAAACCTTTTTTTCAATTACTGTTTGAAATTAATGGTTGCCTTTGGTTTATATTTCAGACGTGATTTTCGACTCTTTATTGGTAAACCAGGTAATCCAACTCATAAGATGTTTCATCCTGTCATCTGGTTTTCTGATGATGTAAAACAGATAGTAAGTCTCCCTTAGTTGTACAAACATAATTATGAATTATCTGAGGCTTTATTTCAAAATCAAAATTAAAAATGGTTGGAACAGATATAAACGTTAAAAACAAGAAAAAAACCCATATTTTCTCACAATATCAATTTCAGTCGTTATGCACATTTTAAAGAATTTATGAAAAAACCGAATATTGAAGATTGGCGGTTATTTGAGCTTGGTAGTGTAGGTGAGGTCAGTCTAATATCATATGCACCCAAGCATCTTCCAAATTTATTAATAATGCTCACTGTGTTGTAAAGATAGGTTTGAATTCGTGTATTGAAATTATATTTGCTGTAACAAAAAGCAATGATTCTTCTCCAATATTACTTACAACTATCATTGCTCCTGGGCATATGTTGTTTCGATTAATGCACTGAATATCTTGCTAGACAACATTTATGTTCGTTTTTGCACCATTATTTATAATCAGGTCATTTCGAATCCCCACGGCCACTAATCATGCATCATTTACCACCAAGAACTGAAACTTAATAAAGCAAGCAAACAATCATTCTAAATACTGCCCTTTTCTTGATTTAAGTATCGACATTGAATTTGTTAAAATAAAAACTAAACTTTGTGATCAAAAGAATTATTTTTATTACTTCGCTTCAAGGAGCGAAGCATTTAGATTTATACGATATTCATGCCATCTTGAATTTGACAAACACATAAAGAGAAATTTCATTGGCTGATTACATTGAAGTTATATGTAATCGATGGTAATATGGCTAATCATCCGTTAATCGCAGAAAAACAAAGCTGGAAATGAAACGACTGGAACACTCCGATCCAGGTCTGTTATATATAACTTGTAGATACAATGAGTAAGTTGACCCCACACACATATAAATTTGTTAAACATATTTTGTAATTGGGGAATCGAAGATAACCTTAGTAGTTGTATATTCTGTTCTAAATATTATCAGGAATGACCTAAAGTAGACGAATTATGTGTGTGATTAATGCAAAAACGCGGTTGTCAATGTCAAAAGTTCTACCTCAAGTTCAGCAGACGAACTATGTAATTAATGCATACGCGGTTATATGTGAAAGTTTACAACATATTTTCGACAATCAGCATCATTTCATTAGCTTGTCTATGAATAATTGTTTTACTATCATGATTATTTTATTACCAATGTTGGAGTGACCACATGTATTAATTTGTAGAAAGAAGTAAAAAAGTAGGTAGCTAGTGTTCTTAAATTGATAATCAAAAGGCATCGATTTTGATACGTATCAAAATTAAATATAATTAACGTTATATTCCTAACTGCCTGTTCTTAATGTATTTGTAATTTGTAATTCTCCTTTAAGGCCAAACAAATTAAAAATGTTTATGTTTCAAAATAATCTTAATACTACCGTTTGTTCAAATTAACATTTCTCAAGTAGCACACCGAAAAGGTGCAATTCATTTATGATAAAGCGAATCATTCCATCTTTTACGAAAGGACATGGAGTAACTGAACATGAGACCATAACACATATGTTAACTCCAGCTATAATAATTTTACTGAGCTGTATTGCCATTTCGGAAATTAATTCCTCATCAGCAGCACTAGAACCCAAACAAAGGAAATCGATATTCAAAAAATGTTTTAAATGTATAAAACCAAACGAAATCCGAATAATCAGTAAAATCAAATATAGCAAAGGACAAAACTGCGATGAAACTTGTTTCACTCTCGCTATTACCATTTTTTGTGTCGGAAATGTTCACCGATCTCAATCCTACGGGATGTACATATCTCGACTTGTACGATTCTCTCGCGTTTGTGAAACCCTTGACGATTTTAATGAACCTAACCTTATTCTCACATCCAAACTTTTACAACAAGGTTACAGATTTCATAAATTATTTTAAAAATTTTAAGAAGTTTTACAGGAGATATTAACATTTGATATCTTAATATGACGTGACTCGCAAACAGCTTATTTCAAAGGGCATTTCTCATCCTTTATTTATGGAAATGTTGTTATAAAATGTAAAAAAATCCAGATAACTAGGACGTAACTTATACTCTTTACGTAATAGTGGATATCGACTAGATTTGGAATCCGGTGACTTGAAGACTCTACACATATACTGGCCTCTCTGACGATGATTGAATCACAGTTCGGACCGAAATTTTTTCACAAGGGACTGATATCTAATAAAGAACGTTTTTTTATGATCCTTGATCGTATGAGACGGAATTGTGTAAGCATTGATTAATAAAGCGGTCGCAAAGATAACTATGTCTAATCAGAAAGTCTGTATAATTTGTGCTAGCTCTCGCGTAACGAATCAACTTCGTAAGCAGGAGAAAGTGAACTATTACTGTTCATGCTATGGAATTTGAAATTTTGAAATCGTTCCTTTTGTTTCAAATTAAAGTACTGAGATGACCATTTTCGTCAAATTCGAGATCTAATGCCGAAAAAATGTAAATCAAGTGGTTTCTGTTGTTTCCTGTATTCTTTATTTCTGGAAGATATATTGATGGGATCCATTCAGCAAACGATGCGTATTAATTGGAAGGACATCAACAATACATTTAATAGTGAGATTGAAGAATCTAGCGTCTTTATTTTATGATATTTTAGTAGTTCCTGAAGAAAGTCAGTCTCGTTGAAATATAATAACAAGTCAGTCTGCGAGAAGAGGGGCACAATTCGTGCCTATTGATACACCAGCTAGTTTGATCATTACATCCAAATCTGAGAGATATATTACCAATAAAAAAATCAAGCATACTGCGCACCTGTTTTTCATTATAGCATAGTATGGTATTAAAGTGCATGTAATGCCAAAATTAGTTTTTACCAGACCATGGATATACTTTTTGATGTATTTGTTTACGTTTGGTAAATTCTGAAAGCCCCATTTAGGACCAGAGCCGAAATAGTTTGAAATCTTTTCGTTTACAATTAATAAACCATCTGTTTGTATCTACATACAATTTTAAATTCCAGGGAAATAATACGTTTGTTGCTGAATATGATGCTCCACTTGATGGTCGATGGTTGGCTTTCTTCATCCAGGTAAATATCTTCTTACGAGTGAAGCTAACCTTTTAACTTATTATGGAAACCCACACTCTTCCTTCATGCCTTAAACGTTTTGGATGCCATCTTAAAAGTTTTATCATGTCGCAAGTTAATTTAAATTTCAATCATTTTTTCGAAGAAAAACTTCTAATCATAGAAGCATTCCTACTATGTAAGCAATGAAGGGATAAGGAGTAAATGCACATGAGACATAGTCTCTACCAATACATGGTAAAAAGCAATGGAACAACGCTTTTATTGCTGTTCTTCATCTTGAAGTCACCATGTATTTGATTCCTAAACTTCACAAAAATCCTTTCAAATTTCATTTTATTTCGGCATCAAGTAAATGTTCAACTACACACATTTCTGTTTTATTGACCAGTGCACTTACTACCATAAAAAGTCTCGTCACTAATTTCTGCAACAAATGTTATGAATACAGTGGAATTCACTTACTTTACTACTTTTGGAGTGTTAAAAATTCGGTAGAAGTTTGTGAAAGACTTCGATCTGTTAATGAAACATACACCTCCGTCGATAGCTATGATTTTTCTAACCTTTATACATAACCGCATACACTTATCAAAGAGAAATTTTTATATTTGATCAAATGGTCCTTCAAAAAATCAGGATGTATTTACATTTGTTTGCAATACTTTTGAATCATTTATCAGTGACGACAAACATGACAAATATACCAACTGGACTTGTCAGGATATGATTAAAGCATTAAATTTTCTTCTTGATAATATTTTTGTTCGTTTCGGTGATGCAGTCTATCGGCAAAAAAATGTATTTCTATGGGTACCGACTGTGTACCTCTCATAGCAGATTTATTTCTTTATTGCTACGAGTCACCAATCATGGCCAAAAATCAAAAAGATCCCTCTTAACAGCATTTAGAGGATATTTTTAACAATACATATAGATAATTGGACGATATTTTTGTTTTAAATAATCCTGAATTTTCTAAATTTATAGACGAAATTTATCCTACTGAACTTACTTTAAATAAATCCAATA